>JAJONR010010143.1:0-37928 GCA_029582245.1 Solanum etuberosum
AATCAAGTAGAGATACATAACTCATACATAAAAAACCCTTTATTCAAACATTTCATGAAAGGAAATAAAGTGATCACTTTTTAAATCTGTAGCTAGCTCCCTCAGAAGTCATACTCAAAATACGAAAGGCTTTTAAGTTTGTCAAATGCTGCCTTAATTTGGTATTAGTTATGTAGGTATTAGTTATATATGTATTAGTTATGCAAGGTTTAATTATACATGTATTAGTTATGTAGGGTTTAGCTATACATATATTAGTTATGTAGGGTTTAGCTATACATATATTAGTTATGTAGAGATTACAATATATTAGTGAGTCAATTTTTATTTCTTAATTTCAAAAGTTATTAGTGATATAATATTTATTATAACCATTAAAATTATTAACTTTATAAATAACACATTAAAATTAAATGAATATCATTAGCTAAAAATGACAAAGTAAATAACAAATAACTAAAAGTAATTAAGTAATTTGTATTCAATATGATTAAGTAATTAAGTAGTATGTAATTTAAATTAAACCAAATTGATAACTAAAAAAATTTAAAACTTGTATCTTTTAGCAAAAAAATTCAAACTTGTATTTTAAGCAAAGAAAAATTAAAACTTGTATTATTAACTAAAAAGAAAACAATTAACAAGAATTTAAGCAATTATCAGCACAAAAAAACTCAAAGAAAACAATGGTAGTTCTTTTTTTAATATGTATAAATTATTTGATTTTTTGTAAATTAATATATATTTAAGAGTAAATTAATAGGGCTAAATATGTAATTTACCATTTTAACACATGCATAACTAATACCCACATAACTTATTCCACCATCTTTCCCGCATAAATTATACATAGATTCTCTCATAAGTTATACAAGTATTAATTATGTAGGATTACAAAAAAGACAACCAAACACCGTATAAAAGTAATACATGAATAACTTTTATATAACATTTGAAAATCTGCCAACCAAACGTTGTATAAAATTAATACATGAATAAATTTAATTCTATTTGCAAACCAAACATGGTATAAAATTAATACATGAATAATCAAGTTATCCATATATTAGCTTTGATCATATCCAACTACCAGACGACCCTTTAATGTATTAAATTTAAACCCATTACCCATTTTTAATAACCAACTTGACTTGCAAAATAAAAAAAGAACCTTATAAAAATGTACAGGGATTGCTAATTCATTATGCCAACTTGACTTGTACCGGTTTAATTAAGTAGGTTCATTAGAATACACTACAAATAAAAATAATAACATCATGTAGCACGTTATATATCTTATATATTTCATTATTAGAGTTTTATTATTATTATTGTTGTTATTATTTGACATTATATTTATGTAAATTGTTGGGCTTATTAAATAAATTGATGATCAATCTACTTCTTTTTTTTAATTATTTGATTAGTTTCCAACTTTCCATCCATCCATCCATCACCCGTTTTTACTCATACTCTTTGGTTCTAGCATACCTCCTTAATTACCTTTCCCAAAATTCTCTCTCCCCCCCCCCCCACATGATACCACGTATCCTCCCTCCTGTGCTGCCACGTGTCCAAACAGCTTTTTTCCCACACAATTTTACTTAGTTTTGGTTCAATTTTTTTTTTAATTGAAGAACCCCGTATCCGTTACTTTTTCTAGAAATTAGAGAAAGTATCAAGTTGGAATTAGTCCCCTTATCCTAATTTATGTGTCAATATTAAAATTTTGAAAGTCAACTAATTTTTTCTGTGATCAATTTTTTTTTTTTTGGTATGAATATTTTAAGTGCTTAGTTATAGTTATTAATAGTGAGTATACTTAAGTTTTAAATTTAATTTTATTTTTAAAAAATTTCAATTCACACTCAAAATTTAGAAACTACAAATATACTACATAAATTTAAACATGAAAAAATAAGATAGTTAATTAACTTTTGTTTAGCACGTAAAGAAGTTCCAAATCTACCATGTCCACAAAGTCATTGTTTAGTCTTTCGAATTTGATGACATTTCAGTTGGTCTATTTTATAATCTTCTAATTTCAATTTTTCTGCTCCTCTTTTTCTAGAGTTGATTAAAGTGATTCGTACGCAAAAGCGAAATATCTTATGATATTAACAACCACAAATAAAATATATACTATATCATTATAAGGTTAACAACCTCAAAAAGAATTTAATACACACAAAGACAAAATACTTTATTATTATGATATTAATAATAAAGATTCTACTAGAGGACGGATGATTTCTATCCATATTTAACAAAATATCTTGGTTCGAATTTTAAGAATAAAAAAGTTTGAGATAAAACACTCTATTCTTAAACAAACCTTATATAACATAGAGTTTAAATTAATCGGATTAATGAGTTCCAAATGTTAAGATAGTTAAAACTTCTTCAAGCTCCCCGATATAGGAAGAAGGAACGTGTTAATTCGTAAAGAAACTTCTTGATCCCTACACTTTGATTTAACCACCTTTTGAGGGCGATAGAGGAAAACGTTAAAGAGTTTCATTTGATATATATAGCTTTGAAGGGAATTTATTCTGAACTTGCAAGTTTGGTGCAGAAATTGTAAATTTTGTATTCACATCACATGTTGACATTTTGGTTGAAATCGTGGAGATTCCTTTTAGGGCCTTTTTGTGGCAATTATGTAGCCATTTGTTCACCAAATTAAAGCCTAGGGATATTTGATTAGTGAAAATATATAGCTGAGGTACTCCTAATAGTTACATAAAATTCCAAGCGTCTAGCTTCAACTAAAACTTAAAATACACACTTCTCCGTCTCAAATTATATGACTTAGTTTGATTTGACATAGAGTTACAGAAAAAAGAATATTTTTGAAACTTCTGGTCTAAAACAAGCTAAGTCAGAGATGTTTGTGCGACTGTAAATTATTCAATTAAGAGTAAAATAGCATTTTAAAGTAAATTATTACTAAATGTAGAAATGTATCATTTTTTCTTATATAATATTATAAGTGGATATCAGATTAAAACACAAAATTACTCTTTTTGCTTCATGATATAATATTAATCAATACACTTTTTAATAACTTCATAAAGTTCCAATTAATACAAAAGACACAAATACTACATGCAAAAAGCTTTTGCATGTACACAATCAATATTTTTTTTAATTCTTAGTACAACAACATATAAGAAATTAAAACATCTATGATATTATGTTTGGATAAGAAGACATCTTGGCGATATCACAAAGACCTCCAGGATTCCCAGAATCTCTTATAATTTTCATAAATCCATTCTCACCCCAAGTTGTTCCCCATGAATTCTTCAACAACCAATATTTCTGACCTTGCTCATCAGTTCCATATCCTATCGCCGTAACAGCATGGTTAATTTGATCGGCACAGTTTCCCTGATAAGTTCCTCCCGCGTAAAATTGTAATTCTTGGCTAGCAGCAATTCCAATTGACACTGGTTGTTTAGTTACGGCTTGTAATAGTGATGTTTCATCTTCAGGCACGACTTGATAACTACTTATTTGCACTGCTGTTGTTTTCTCTTGGCTTCTGCATGTGTATTGTTGACCTTGGTATTCATAATCTGATTCAATTGAAATTCCACCATTTTCTATGATGAAATCGAATGCATTCGTCATGAAACCTCCATTGCAGCCATAATTGTTGGTGGTCGAGCAATCGAGAAGTTCTTGTTCAGAGAATTCCATCAAGTTGCCTGTTGCAATTTTGTAGGCTCCTTCTAGTGATCCAACCGCAGAAAACGCCCAGCAACATCCTAACATACAAAAATACCTAATTAATATCAAAATTTATCGTGAATAATATTTCATGAGCTAATTAATTAAAGTGTTATATATATATATATATTGCGTCTTACCACATTGACCTTGATTCTTCACTTGAGTGACAGCCCCAGACTCTCTCCAGTCCAAGTTAGACGGCATGTCATCATCACTAAGATCATTAATCTTAAATTCCGTTGATGACATTGGAGAAGGTGACAGATATGAAGGTATGTTTAATCCAGTAAATTTAGCCAAAAACTCTTCTGAAGTAATATCTGCAAATTCATTGATGCCTAACTTGTAAGACAGATTCCCTGCCTTATTGATCGACTCAATGAATTTCATGTTTTCTTTGAAAATCATGAATCGTTCTCCTTTTTCTACTTCGTCCTTGTAAACGCGTCCATGACGTGACATCCACTGCTCGTGTCTCTCAGACACGGATAGTTTTGGCTGGCTGCGAGCTGTTGTTTGAGAGTTAAACATGCTAATTACAAAGAATAGTGTAATTAAAATACTCATCAAATCAATTTTCATAGCCATGGTTAGTGTAGAGAGGGGAAAATTATAGGTGTTAGATCAAAAGAATATTGTTGTAAGATGTTTATGTAAGAAGCTTGCATTTTATGTCTTCAGTAGCAAGGCGTTTATATAGTGGTGAGAAATTCTATCGTATGTAATTAATAACGGTTGAAATTAACCAACTTTTTAGTCCACAACTGGACCCCAAGAGTTTTGGAAAAGTAGTCTTGATTGATTGGTTTTTTAGATTTATTGATGGAAATTTGATGTTCAAGTATGTATTCTTTTTTTTTCCAGATTATTATTGACTTCTGGATTGCACTGTACTAGTCTTATGCTTGTCTAGGAAGTTTTAATTAAAGAATCTATATAGAAACTAAACTAATTAATTACACAATATGTATTGTATAGATGTGTGTAGCAACAATTTGGATCTTATAATCTTGGCATAATATAATGGTGCAACTGTACCACTCCTAAAAGAGGATACACATTTACAAAATAAACCTATATCTATATATGATTTTGTTGGTGAAAAAAATTTGTCTAGAATTTTGAATTATTCATTTTCTTTAAGGTAAAGCCTCGCTTAAGTATTATTTGTTGTGTGAGTGACAGGCGGATTCAAAATTTTAAGACCATGGTTGCAACACAAATGTTAAAATACTCTATTTTTTGGTTTACTCATCTGGTATACGTATGCATATTTGTGCCCAACTAACATCAAATTCGCACTAGTTAGAAAGTTCCACATTATATTAGGGATAAAACGGTCCCTAAAAAGGTGAATCTTTGCCTAGGACTTGAATTCGAGATCTATGATTAAGAATGAAAGAATAATTACCATATCATAATAATGTCACATGATGTGATTAATCTGTAGTGTTTTTTGACTTATTATTAATATATATCAAAAGAGATAAATAAACTTTTAGATAAGAAGTCACGATCATCAAAGCAATCAACGGAGTGTTTTCTTCCGTAACGGAAGAAATCTTATTTTAAGGAAATCTTTTTGGTAAGAAAGTTTGTCCTAGAAGAAAGCATGTCCGCAAGAACTGGTCACATACGATAGCAAAACACACAAAGGTGCTTATATCGAATCTCATAGCCACTAATATCAAAACAAATTTCTGCAAGAAAAATACTAGAATGGATTCACCAAATTTCATACCGTGGATCCAGCACTCATTTTGTGTCTCACGCCAAATAAAATTTCTTTAACTCGATCAACGTTACGTTGTTGCATTCTCCCAGCGCCAGTCGTTCCTTTCGTCCATGTCAAGTCAACGGAGAAGTCTTCACCGCTTGCCGTTTTACCTACTTAATTTTCACGAATATAATATAGTACTCTGTCAGTTTATTTTTATTTATTCATTATATTAAAAATAAATTTTTATTTTATTCGTCACTTTTAAGAAAATATAATTTTTTTTCATGTTTTACTCTTAACATTAATTACTTATTCATCAAATTATTTTTAAAGATTTAATATTAAACATCAATTAATAGAGAATATATCGTGTAAAATGAACGAAAAAAGTAATTTCTACTTTTTACCAATCACAATAAATGAAAATATTAATTAAAGCTTTTGAGTTTGAACAACATAAATGTAGAAATTCCTTTATTAAAGAACATATATAGCCTCAAATTTGAATTAGTCCGGTCAATAATATTGAATATCAATGATTATACTTTCTTCGTTTTTTTAAAATTTTGATTTGACATATTTATTAAGAAAATATTGATTAGTATAATAAATTTATCATTTTATTCCTATTAATTGATTGAATTTCAAATATATTTACTCACATATTTTTTAAAGATATTAACTCTATGTTAATATATTGAGGGCATAATAAGAAAAAAATAAATTGTTCTTAATTTGTCAAAAATAATAAATAAAAAAGATCATCAAATTACAAAATATTTAACAAGTCAATAATAACTGAGAAAATAACAAATAAAAAAGTTTACTTATGTGGTGTTCAAATGGAGTCTCCTCAAATTCCCTCCGCCTATTAAGCCAGTGGAAAATGAGACTATTTTTTCTCCGTGTTTTTTTTTTCTTTACCAAAGTAGATAAACGACAAAATTCCGATTGGTGTTTAAAGGAAAAAAGGAAGAAGAAAGAGAAGAGGCATTTAAACTTCCATAATGGAATACGGTAGCGCCAATGAATTGAGTTGAAATTTGAGATATGAGTTGAAATAGAAATTAGATTGGGTCTTGACCCGCCCAAATTTCTTTTAAGCTAAAATGGACTTAAAATGGGTTGAGTCTTGACCCACCCAATTTGATCCGCTTAATCTTAATAATTATAATATATTATTATTTAAATTTTACAACCACAATTTGAATTTCAATTCAAGAAAATTTAAAAAAGAAGAAGTTACAAATGAATAGATAAATCTTAAAAGATATAAAATGGATTGTAATTCACACCTTTAATATAGGAACATACATTATTTCAATGCAAATAAAGAGTCTTATAACACGTTGAAATTAAAGATCAAATTGAGCTCAATTGAAGATTCTCTTAAACTGGGTTAGGACTTGAATGAGTTGAGATTGAACCCAACTCAAATTATCTTGAGCTCAACCCTTAAAATTATGGACGGTGATCAGTAAATAGTAACGATCATATAGGCATGTTGAGGAATCTTACTCCCACTTAATGAAAGTTCGATTCCCCACGGTTGTAATTTCTCTCCATTTTCCATTTCCCCTTTCCTTACCCCATTTTTTTTTTTAAAAAAAAGATCATACATATATGCATGTTGATGTTTTACTACAAATATATCAAAAATAATATCTCACATGATAACTCAACTATGTATTCTTTTCACGGACCACCCATTGAGTGAAATACTAGTCTAAAAAAGCATCAACCAAATTTCTTACTAGACATGCGGAGGATTAGCGATAGCTGGTTGAATTTTCAATCTTCGATTCTTAGGTATATTAGTATAGTCAGCTCCCTTGCGTAAATTATTCTAGTCTTCCTGAAGAATTAAATACCTCTGTTCATTTCGTTGATTTTTTCTATTATTTCGAATTAATTCTAGTTATTGTAATGTGTTTTTCTTATTAAGATTCAGCATCACGGCTTCAGACAATTAATATATACACGTATCTGAATTTATACGCTACACGTTGATGCTGATCAGTCACTACACTATTCTAAGGCCAATCTTTTTATTAAGTTAATTGTAATAACTAAAAAAAAAAGTTTATTGTAATAAGTTAGTCTGGAAGAGTTCTTGCATAGTAAAGTCTCTTCTAGTGTAATTGTACGAACAGAAAATCATTCGTATAATTATATTACTTTTTTTTGTGTGTGTCTCTGTGTGATGATCGAGTACTAGTTGCATCGTCATTGCTGAATGCTTAAACTTTTTTCATATACAAACTTTTGTTTGACACTTGGAATTTACATACGACGAGTTTGTAACATATACACAGTATACACACCACACAATGTATGAACAAGCTGAATAACAAATTTACAATAGTGTTTAAATACGAATCGATAGCAACTTTCTATTAAGCTTTTCAGCTATTAAATTAAGCAGTTGGATAAGAAGCTTGCAAGCGATTCCGCAAAGGCCTTCCTCAGGAACAACGCCCCTTTGCATTCTAATGTAACCGTTCTCACCCCAGCTAGTCCCCCACGAGTTCTTGACTAACCAATACTTTGTCCCGTCACTTGTTATTCCATATCCAACTGCTGTAACACCGTGATCTAACTCTGTTCCACATTCTCCAGTGAAAACACCACTAGAATAGAATTGGAAATCTGATCCACTAGCATCAATGACAACTGATACAGGTTGGTTAGCAACAGCATTTAACAGAGCAGATTCACTGTTGGCTGGGACATCTTCATAACCAGTAATCTTAGCAGCGTCATTGGATTCCTTTCCAGTTTTGCAAGTGCCATCCGTTCCCTCGTATGGATAATTAGATTCAGTAGTAAGACCGTGGTTCTTGATGATGAACTTAAAAGCATCATCCATAAGACCTCCTTCACATCCCATATCTGAACTTGTGTCGCAGTCCACAAGTTCTTGCTCAGACAAGGAGATCAACTTACCTGTTTTGATCTCATTAATCCCTTCAGTAGCAGCAACATGGAAAATGCCCAGCAACATCCTACAATATTATCAAGTTAAGCTAATCAGATTCTTTTTTTCGTTAAAAAACGAGGATATTATTAACAGGACTTAATTTGAATACTTACCACATTGGCCTTGATCCTCAACTCCAGTAACAACACCTTTCTTTCTCCAATCCATGGTAGCTGGAGCAGTCACATTTTCATACCTGAAAAATGTTGTTTTTGATGACGTATGATGAGAAGACATTTTGTATCCGTTATGAGTGGCTCTAAATTCCTCATTTGTCAAATCTGCAAATCCATTGATGCTCAACTTATAAGGCCTCATTCCAGCCTTGTTGATTGACTCAATGTAATCAAAATTGTCCTTGAATATGTTGAACCTTTTTGCCTTCTCTGTATCATCTCGTGTTTCTGGACCATCGAGGCTTCGTTCAAGTCACGAGATGTGGCTTCATTAGCCCACATTCCTATCACTAGTAGAGCTAAAAAAGCTGATTTCCAATTTATTGTCAAAGCCATTTTTCACCACTTAAATGTTTATGTTGATTTTAATATGTCTCTGTTTGAATGTTGTGGATGAAATGCTTAGAGTGACCATGGTATTTATAATACTAACATTGTGATTATAAATTAAGGTAACTCAAATGTTATTATTTTCAATTGATGATTGAATTTCCTGGAAAGCACGGCAAGTGATATATGATAAGACTGATTTTTATGATAATAATTAAAAAAGATGGATTGTGCACGCAGTTTGATGTCCTTATTTGATTGTCTTGCAATGAACCTCTCATTTGTAACTATCTAACAAGTTTTATCACCATAATTTTGGAACAATTAGCACTAACAAATCTCCTTCACTGGCACATGGCAAAAATTTCTAATTTATCAATGGAGAACTTGATCACTATGCTGTCCTTTTTGCAAATCATGAGTGCTTCTCTTTTGGCTTAAATGTGATAAGGAAATAAAAACAAACAAAAACATTAAAAGGTTGTGGTGGAGTGGTAAGTACTAAGCCACCAGCATCAAGCTGGTTCTAGTTTCCGTCCTTCCCTAGCAGTGCAAAAATGAATTACTTAGGAGTTCACATTTCTAAGACAGAGAACGGATTCTTTCTTAATTCTCGAGGATGCAAAAAACTAAAAGATGGCAAGTTTATTAGAAGGGAAGTAATTCGGAAAGCTCAGATTGTTACACACTAGTCATGCATTTTAGAAATTCAATGGTTTTCTTGGTTACATATGGAAAGGCGAAAATCATACCAAAGGGAAGAATAAACCAGGAGCACAAGAACATAAAGACACATATCACACCCAAGTAGTGGATCTAACGATATTTATGAGACCGACTCTGCGAAATTCAAATGAGTTCTTGGTTTTTGAAATTAAGTACATTGTTGATTTACCACGAAGCATTTCTAATAACCATGAACGGGAACGTAACATACCACATTGAAAATTCCTTGTGAAGCCAGGCTTTCTATATCCACAGGTGTTTGGCCCTTTTCCGGCACCAGAAGGGTGTTGATGCATATTTTTCAATCACAAGAAACTAAAATTTTGATTTTCATGCCAGAGATTCGAGGTACTGTTTGTGCAAGTACTCTTTGAAAGTTGGATATATCTGAAAACTAGAACGAGATTAAGTATTTGTGTATTACACTACTATCCCCATTTGCTTAATATTTGGATTGGGTGACCTTTTTTTTTTTTTTTTTTTGTGTGCGTGTGTGTCTATGATGAGTAGTAGTTCCATCTTCCAACTTGCAAATGCAGGATTCGATCTTCTAGGTACAACATTTCATGAATTTAAACAAAGTTTACGAAGGCTTCGTAGTGCAGGATAGGCTAATCTTGCTCTGGAATAGGTTAATTGTTCGAAACAAGAACGAGTGCCATATTTCGATAGTTAATATTGAGATTTAATGAAGTGTAGAAGTCTTTTTTGACATGAGTTACATATATAGCAAGTTGTACTTGTCATTTGGAGGCAAGAACAAAGTGTCCTCTCCTCTAATCTTCTTCATCATTGCTTACTGCTAGTTAATTTTTGTGTCTAGACAAAATTGCTTATTTTAGGTCAAGTCGTGACTAAAGATTTGCAAGAAGATATACCTTCACTTCATTGTTCAATGCTGAAATATTTTCACATATAAACTTTTGTTTAACACTAAGAATTTACAAACAAAGAGTTTGTAACATATACACAGTATACACACCACACAATCTATGAACAAGGTGAATAACAATAGTGTTTAAAGACGAATCAATAGCAACTTCCCATCAAACTTTTCAGCTATTTCATCAAGCAGTTGGATAAGAAGCCTGCATAGCAATTCCACAAAGTCCTTCCTCGGCATCAATGCCTCTTTGCATTCTAATGTAACCGTTCTCACCCCAGCTAGTCCCCCACGAGTTCTTGACTAACCAATACTTTGTCCCATCACTATTTTTTCCATATCCAACTGTTGTAACTCCGTGATCCAATTCAGTTCCACATTCTCCAGTGAAAACACCACTAGAATAGAATTGGAAATCTGATCCACTAGCATCAATGGCGACGGATACAGGTTGGTTAGCAACCGCATTCAACAGAGCAGATTCACTGTTGGCTGGGACATCTTCATAACCAGTAATCTTAGCTGCGTCATTGGATTCCTTTCCGGTTTTGCAAGTGCCATCCGTTCCCTCGTATGGATAATTTGATTCAGTAGTAAGACCGTGATTCTTGATGATGAACTTAAAAGCATCATCCATAAGACCTCCCTCACATCCCATATCTGAACTTGTGTCGCAGTCCACGAGTTCTTGCTCAGACAAAGAGATCAACTTACCTGTTTTGATCTCGTTGATCCCTTCAGTAGCAGCAACAGCAGAAAATGCCCAGCAACATCCTACAATATATCAGCTTTAGCTAATAAGATACTTTTTTCGCTAAAAAAATGAGGATATTAATAACAGGACCTAGTTTGAATACTCACCACATTGCCCTTGATCCTTAACTCCAGTAACAGCACCCTTCTTTCTCCAATCCATGGTAGCTGGAGCAGTCACATTTTCATACCTGAAAAATGTTGTTTTTGATGACGTATGAAGAGAAGACATTTTGTATCCGTTATGAGTGGCTCTAAATTCCTCATTTGTCAAATCTGCAAATCCGTTGATGCTCAACTTATAAGGCCTCATTCCAGCCTTGTTGATTGACTCAATGTAATCAACATTGTCCTTGAATATGTTGAACCTTTTTGCCTTCTCTTCATCATCTTTGTACACACGTCCAAAGCGAGTCATCCACATCTCGTGTTTCTGGACCACCGAGGCTTCGTTCAAGTCACGAGATGTGGCTTCATTAGCCCACATTGCTAAGACAAGTAGAGCTAAAAAAGCAGATTTCCAATTGATTGTCAAAGTCATTTTTCACCACTTGAATTTTTTGTTGATTCTAATGTATGTCTCTGTTTGAATGTTGTGGATGAAATGTTTAGAGTAACTATGGTATTTATAGTACTAACATTGTGGTTATAAATTAAGGTAACTCAATTGTTATCATTTTCAATTGATGATTGAATCCCCTGGAAAGCACGGCAAGTTATAAAGATGGGTTGTGAATGCAGTTTGATGTCCTCATTTGATTATCTTGCAATGCACCTTTCATTTGTAACTATCTAATAATTTTATTACCATAATTTTGGAACTATTAGCACTAACAAAGCTCCTATATTGGCACATGGAATTTTTTTCTAATTTAGCAATGGAGAACTTGATCACTATGTTGTCCTCATTGCAAATCATAAACGCCTTCCCGTTTGGCTTAAATGTGATAAGGAAAAGGAACAAACAAAAAACACCAAAGGTTACTGTGGAGTGGTAAGTACACCTCCATCATTAACCAAAGGTCTCACGTTTGAAACCATTTCCTAGAGCGAATCCAGATTAATTAGGCCCCAAAATGGATACTGAATACCAGGTGGGAAACCAAAAAAAAAGAGGAAAATATAAGAGAGGGCATCACAGCAATTTGCCACTTAACGGGAAAGGAAAATATTTTCATGTACGGCATCTGGCTGGTTCTAGTTTTCGTGAGTTCAGTTTGCAAGTTCACTGCAATTGCTGTAAAAGGCATGGTGAATCATTTGAAAGACGGGCAATAGATGTATGAACACAGCAAGATTACGATCAAAAAGCACACCCTCTTTTGGATCATGGATAGGATCTACTTTGACCTACAATAACTCAATTTGTCACCTAAATTGAAGAGGATCACCAGCAAAGCAATCACAAGTAGTGGATCTAACGACATTTATGAGACTGACTCTGCGATTTTCAAATGAACACTTGGTTTCTGAAATTAAAACGAGCAATCTCATGACCAATAGAAACTGATCAAGTACATTTTTCATTTACCGAGAAACATTTCTAATAACCATGAAACAGGAACGTAACATACCACATTGAAAATTCCTTGTGAAGACAGGCTTTCTATATCCACAGGTATTTGGCCATCGTTCGGCACCAAAACTAAAATTTTGAAGTTGATGACAGAGATTCACGGTACTTTTTGTGCAACTACTCTTTGAAAGTTGGACAAATCTGAAAACTAGAACGAGACGAAGTGTTTGTGTATTACACTACTATCCCCATTTGCTTAATATTTGGATTGGACTCCCTTTTTTTTTGGTGTATTTGTGATGAGTAGTAGTTCCATCTTAAAACTTGCAAATGCAAGACTGAATCTTCTAGGTACAGCATTTCATGAATTCAAACGAGTTTAGGAAGGCTTTCGAGTAGTGCGGGATAGGCTAATGACTACAACAGTAGGTTAATTGCTGGAAACAAGAATGAGTGAATCTAGTTTAGAGAACATGTCATATTTGGATCACTAATTAATACTGAAATTCAATGAACTGGAGCCTACGAGTGTACAAGTCTTTTTTACATGAGTTACATATATAGCTCGTTGTACTACCATTTGGAGGCAAACGAGTAGAATTTTTTTTTATCAAAAACAAAGTGCCCCGTCCTCTAATCTTCTCCAACATTACTTACTGCTAGTTTGTTTCTTTGTCTAGACAAAATTGCTTATTTTGAATCAAGTGGTGACAAAAGATATGCAATAAGTTATGTCTACACTCCATTGCTGAATGCTGAAATATTTTCACATACAAAGTTCTGTTTAACACTTAGAATTTACATATGTAATGAGTTTGTAACACATACACAGTAGACACAGTACCACACAATCTATGAACAAGGTGAATAACAATAGTGTTTGAAGATGAATAAATAGCAACTTTCCCCATCAAGCTTTTCAGCTATTTAAGCAGTTGGATAAGAAGCTTGCATAGCAATTCCACAAATTCCTTCCTTGGCATCAATGCCTCTTTGCATTCTAATGTAACCGCCCTCACCCCAGCTAGTCCCCCACGAGTTTTTGACTAACCAATACTTTGTCCCGTCACTAGTTTTTCCATATCCAACTGCTGTCACACCGTGATCTAATTCAGTTCCACATTCTCCAGTGAAAACACCACTAGAATAGAATTGAAAATCTGATCCACTAGCATCAATGGCGACTGATACAGGTTGGTTAGCAACAGCACTCAACAGAGAAGATTCACTGTTGGCTGGGACATCTTCATAACCAGTAATCTTAGCTGCGTCATTGGATTCCTTTCCGGTTTTGCAAGTGCCATCTGTTCCCTCGTATGGATAATTAGATTCAGTAGTAAGCCCGTGATTCTTGATGATGAACTTAAAAGCATCATCCATAAGACCTCCCTCACATCCCATATCCGAACTTGTGTCGCAGTCCACAAGTTCTTGCTCAGACAAGGAGATCAACTTACCTGTTTTGATCTCGTTGATCCCTTCAGTAGCAGCAACAGCGGAAAATGCCCAGCAACATCCTTCAATATTATCAGGTTATGCTAATAAGATTCTTTTTTTCATTAAAAAAAATGAAGATATTATAAACAGGGCGTAATTTGAATACTTACCGCATTGCCCTTGATCCTTAACTCCAGTAACAGCACCCTTTTTTCTCCAATCCATGGTAGCTGGAGCAGTCACATTTTCGTACCTGAATGATATGGTTTTTGATGACTTTTGATGAGAAGACGCTTTGTATCCGTTGTGAGTGGCTCTGAATTCCTCATTTGTCAAATCTGCAAATCCATTGATGCTCAACTTATAAGGTCTCACTCCAGCCTTGTTGATTGATTCAATGTAATCAACATTGTCCTTGAATATGCTGAACCTTTTTCCCTTCTCTGCCTCATCTTTGTACACACGTCCAAAACGAGTCATCCATTTCTCGTGTTTCTGGACCATCGAGGCTTTGTTCAAGTCACGAGATGTGGCTTCAGTAGCCCACATTCCTAACACAACTAGAGCTAAAAAAGCAGATTTCCAATTGATTGTCAAAGCCATTTTTCACCACTCAAATGTTTTTTGTTGATTCTAGTATGACACTGTTTGAATTTGTGGATGAAATGCTTAGAGTGACCATGGTATTTATAGTACTATCGTTGTGGTTATATTAAGGTACGTCAAATGATATCATTTTTTATGATTGAATTCCCTAGAAAGCACGGCAAGTTATATATGATAGAATGATTATAATAAAGATGGATTGTGAACGCAGTTTGATGTCCTCAAATGAATGAGCCTTTCATTTGTAACTTTCTAATAAGTTTTATAACCATAATTTTGGAATTATTGGACTCTGATACAGCAGTAGATCGAGTACTTGATCACTATGTTGTCCTGTTTGCAAATCACAAAAGCTTCTCTTTTGGCGGAATAAACAAATAAAAAGGAGGAAAGAGGCATCACAGCAGTTTGTCCCTTGACGGGAACGGAAAATATTGAACACCCTGCTCTAAAGAGTGAACATTTAATTTTCCTATAAAATAAGACCCTTGATATAAAGAAAATTTCATTATGTACAACAGCAATTATGCTTCAATCCCAAAAAAGCAAATTGTGGTTGGCAAAAAATTTCATTGATCTGTACATGTCCAAATACGAGATATCAGATGTGTTTCAGCTCAATTGTGAACAATTATATTCTTTCCCAGTAAGAACTGAATAAGATCAAAGCCAATGCCAACGTGAAACTATGGAAGCCTTACCAGTTACCCTCATCCTTCGGACTTCATGGAGTTGAAATCAATGCAGAGGTGTTTGAATTGTTATCGATCTACAAGTTCTCACAAACAGCCTGTTTCTCTTCAGATCCTGCGATAACAGCATTAAAATTATTATGAAAATCGATAGATGTATGAACAAAACAAGATTACTGGACTACCTATTAACAAACTTCATACCGTTGCAAGTTGTGCAAAGGGGAGAAACTTCAGAACACTACTGTGCCACAAGCTCCGAAATTTCTGATAAATTAAGGTTTAACGAGTCACAGTAGAATTCAGGCTCGCGCATCCGTCAACAGATTGGAAAGTGCTTGAATTAATGATTTGGGATCAAAAAGCACACCCAATAGTGGATCATGAAAGGAATCCACCGTGACCTACAAGAACTCCATTAGTCAACTTAATTGAAGAGGATCACCAGCAAAGCAATCACATGTAGTGGATCTAGTGACATTTATGAGCACTAGGTTTTTGAAATTAAAACGAGAAATCCCATGACCAATAGAAACTGATCAAGTACATTATTGATTTACCAAGAAGCATTTCTAATAACCAAGAAACAGGAACATACCACATTGAAAATTCCTTGAGAAGCCAGGCTTTCTATATCCACAGGTATTTGGCCATTTTTCGGCACCAGAAGGGTGTTGATATATTTGTTTGGCTGAAAAGAAAAATTCAATCATAAGAAACAAAAATTTGATTTTCATGACGAGATTCAAGGTTTTGTTATTGCAAGTATGTGAAATCTACTGTTGTGTATTAAATTCAGCTAGTTGCCAAATGAATTAAGCAAATTAAAATTACAGTGACGAGAGCCAAATGATTTTGATCAAATTGCAACATATTATGGAAATCCACTTTTCATTGTTTGTCATTGAAATAATGTATACACTCAAGAAGAACTTTACAGCCTAATATGTAATGTGAGGGGTATCTTGGGCCACTTTTCCTCTTTGTTAAATCTCTCTTTCTATTCTTCACAATTCAAAAAGCAACTGTGCCCCAAGATTTTCCACCCGTTAATACTAAACAACAGATTTTTTCAATTCTCATCTTAAGAACCGTAATGGCATCTGTTATATTCAATTGGGATAAAGGGAGTAGCATTTTTCATCGACTCTACAGAACCATAGGACTCAAAAATTAACTTATGAGAAGCAGTAGGAAAACACTTATGTATGAAGAGAGTTTAAATTCTTCATCAAGTTAACTTCCTCTCCACTTTCAGACACACTTCTATTTAAGTAAAATAAAATTTTGACTCTCACCCTCATACTTATGCCAGCCTATCCAGGATGCCCAATATGAGATGGACTGAACACGATACAATAGAAGATTGGAACCAAAACACCAACGCAAACCACATATAATAAATGCTTCAGCATGAGTACTGCTCTCTTGGCGAAGGAACTCATAATTCCATGAGGTTCAATGTATGGATCATGTAATCAGAGAAATGGGATGGCAAATCATATGAGCTCCCATGAAATTTAACTGAAGCATCTGTCATGAGCAATAGTTTAGTAATGAACAATTGACAAAGCTAGCAGAGTATCACGACCTATGATGTCAAACTAGGAGTTCCAATGCCAAAATAAGTTGGAAAATTGCTGATGTGGAAGTGCTTGAGAATGAACAATTGGCATTGCTATCAAAGGATCCATCCACACATTGAGACTGTTAACTAGGCCACTAGGGTGTGCTTTATTCAGTAATTTTTGGGTCGGATTCAGGATCCTACAACCACACTCAGGAACCTATTGAGTAGTCCATAATTTCTCATCACTTTCCTTAAGTTACATCTAGGCAATGATTAGAAAAATATTCAACTGACAAGATGCATGTTCTACACATAAGGACTGAGAGTGCAAACTCCAATTAAATGAAAATCCATAACAATATACCCAGTGTAATCCCACAGTGGACAAATGAAAATCCATAACAATTAGTCAATTTGAGAAGAAACGCATAAATGCTTAGCTACTTACAGGATTTTTAAGACAATTATGAGGATCTCCATAAGTTCGATTTAAGGCATCGGTAATGGCAGTCACAAAGAAAGAAGCACTAAGGCCACTAGTTTCTCGATCATGAGTACCATTCAACAGAAGTACCTGGGATTAAGAAGAAGAATTGTTGGGGAAGGAGGAGAAGAAATTAATAACATTGACATGAGAAAAACATCAATGAGACGAGGAAATCATTGACACAGACAACACGGTTTGTCTGAGAAAGCAGCAATACAGTTATTATTTGCATCGCCTAAATTACCTTGGGACAAGACTGTGAAGAGATGGTTTCCCCCACTCCAAGTAAAACCTTCAAATGGAGCAGCAAAATCACTGAGTACTTATTTTCGTTCTTTTCAAAATAAAAAAAATGAGAAGAAGAATGATAACATAATAGTGATGAGTGATGACAATGCCATACTTGAGAAGATGAACTCAATTAAAAGAAAACAAATTAGTTTGCCAATATTAGGTATATCTTCAACCTACTTGTTTTAGTTGGTCTCACAAGCAGGATCGACTCGACAAAACTAGATACTTGCACATGCTTTAACAATGGGGGATGAACAGTATAAATATCGAAATCAAATGAGAAACAACAAATCCTGAGTTGTAATAATGCACCACCCAAAGCATTTCATGTCTGTGAACTAATGTGGAAGAACTAAAGTTGCATGCTACTCTACCAGAGAAGGGCAGATGGAAGTAAAGAGGGATCCCATGCCAAATACGATACAGTCAACACTTCTCAACTGTTCCAAGACAGTGGGATTTACAGTGGGGAAGACCTGTACAAAAGGCAAAGAACCAGGAAATATCAGCAGTCAGAACATCAACTATAGAGCTAAAATGAGCTTTTCATTAATCTATTTATACTATTTTTAAAGCATCAAAATCCAATATGAAATATTGATCAATATTTTTACCTTAGTTATTGTATTCTATGGTGGATCAAATTGTAATTACAATTAATCTTTAAGAACTCATAATTTTATTGCATTCAATATTTGACCTTTTAAACTAATACAAAACATTTCCTTTTACAGTGATATTAGGAACGCCAGTAGTAATTCTTGTTCCCAATACAAGAAGCAAATTCAAAAACGGTAAAAGGGATTCAACAACCTTTTTTATAACCGAAAAATCCCTGAGAGTTAGTTGCACAGTTCAAAGCTCTGTGGGTAATGGGCCACCCTTCTCCACTTAAATTACCAAACTTATGCATGTGATTAGTGATAGAGTTCAAACTTGTGAAGTACGTACAACCCACACATCATGTGTTGTGCTTTAACCACTAGACCAATGCCCTGAGGCTCAGCAGCTTTAACCATCTCACAGGTGCAAGATTAGCTACTTTTATTCTATAGGAGAAAATATGCATAAAATTAACATGTAATCCCTTAGAGACAACAATTTTGTCAACAATTTCTTTGGTTGCATAAAGCTTTTAACAAGTAGGAATGTGGAATGAACTTTCACAATCCAAAACTCATATGGCAGATATTCTTTGTAACATCCAAAGTTAGATGAAGGACAATCATTGGAGACAAATGATTGATAAATATATTTCTTCTACCTCGTCTGGCAACAACATTTTGAAGTGAGGGTTTAGCTTTAACGACCTATCAGAAAGTGCTTATCTTTTAAAAAAACATGTTATTATACAGGCATACAGAGTTCAAGTATCATCTTTCTATTCATTGATAAGAACAACAAGCCTATTTACCTCATGCAATAAGTTGCTTCCTTCACTGGACATGTAGAATATCCGTTTTATTCTAGAAGGAAGTGCTGGGGCTGAAGAGGCATCCTGTCCGACAAGGTTCAAAAAGTGAACTGGTTAAGTTGGGCAAGACCAACCTACTGCACACTAGCAAAAAATGAAAGCAAGTACCCTAGATTTATATTGAATCTCCCGACTTTCTATACTGTGTTGTTGCACAGATCAGACTATTCAACAGATGTGTAAAACTGAAATATCTAGCAAAGGTAAGGGCCATGACCATGCTTTGGACTATTTCGTGAAATTTACCATCACTCCACCAGTCTCTAGTACATATATGCAGGGTACTCGGTAATCTCTCCGGTCCAAAGTGCCAATCCATCAACTTAACCCTTTGAAATCACTCGGTTAGATCAAATTTAACATCCTGAACTATTATACCAAGGCCCTTTTATACAGACCGCCCAAGTGCCCATATGTACAAAGCATATCCAAAATACTCTATAACATAAGCATCTCATATACTAATCTCTTTCTCCTATAGAACAAGATGGTATTATACAAGTTATTTTGCAGTCTCACAGATATGAGGCTTAATCATTCAAGAGTATGTTAACCCAAGTAAACAAGTCTCCTTACAAAGCCCATGTCATACTTAAGCTTTGAAATTATCTACAACATTCAAATGGAAATTAAATTATTCTTATCCATGTTAGTTATTGAACCTATCAAATGAATCGAAAGTATGTCCCAGGTAGATTATCCAAATAAATCAAGGGTTTCTGATCTGAGAACAAAATACGATAACAAGGTATGGTAAAAATATCACATTTCAGCAGGGATCACAGCAGCTCCTTTTAGGAAGATGGTATTTATCATGATTATAGTTTATGTTAGGAATATAAAATTATAACGATTAACCTTGCAAGTAGTATCTGTTTCCAGAAAATTTTAAGGGAAAAATAATAAAGGAAACAAAAAGCATTACACATCAAGATTACAGACTGTTTTGATACCTTGTCTATAGGTTGCATGGATCCATGGGTTGGATGAGATATTTCATTTTGTCCGCGTATGACAGTTCCATCCTACACATTGGTTACATGCAACAAAGAAAAGTTTTAATTGTAGTTGCAAGCCATTATCCATTAACTAAATTATTTTAACTTTCGTATTTAATCAACAAATAAAGGAGATTTTGAATGGCTTAACGAACAGTGATTACCACTTTGAGCACAGGAAACAGATTTTAAATTTGTCAGTTACTGTTCAGAGCCTTGTTTGTTAGAAGGATCATCATCCTGAATTCCTATAGAAATTGAACTTCATCACTTCTGAGATAACTACAAGGTGCTACTCTTACAAGAACAATGAAATCCCCCAAGTGGGATCTGGGAAAGGTGCTATTCTTGCTGATGAAAACACTATTCAATTTATATTGCAAGTTACTCATTGATAACAACTTTCAAGCCATGGTTCTTAGTATTTAGCACTAGTGTTTGACAGTCATTGTTTAAGATGACTTTAAAGGCAAATTATAGAAACTTCCCAAGATTATGGATTATAAGAAGCCATGTAATTGATCAAAAAGATCTCAAAGAAGATGGCATAGGTTCCTTAATTCCCTAATATTAACAAGCACAAAAACAGGCATCCAAAAGACTTTTCAGAGGCACATATGACCAATTGGAAGTAGAAAACTGATATTATGAATAGCCTGAAAAAAGAGAATTCCTTATCAGGCAGGCATAACACAATTAGAAAATAGACTTGAATAAGAAAACATAAACAGGGTATTCCTCATTTTGGTTATATCTTTTCCTAGTTTTATGGACTTATGATTGCATCTTTGCAAAAACGCTCATTTTCCATATCTTCAGCCACACTTGTCTAATTATATTTTTCCCTTCACCGGATTACATCCATTAAAAAAAAAGTTTGGAGAAGTGTATGATGCTTTCCTCACAAAGTGATCAAGATATTCCTGGCACAAGAAAGACATCAATGCATGTAAGCGACTTACTGAACTCAAAAGCATGCAGTCATGCTCATTTGCATTAGATGCTAAGAGGAACTGGATTCCTTGTGACTCTTTATTTATGTCTAGTCTATAACAAATAAGGATGACCAAAATACAACCTCAAAATAAAAAGAAGGCTCTGATGATGAAGGTACCGAACAGAATAATTAAAGAGTCGAGGTATAGAAAGAAGACGTTAGATAATTGTTTTTGATAACATAGAGATCATACCGATAACTCACATCCCAGGGTAAGCCTTTCATTTGTAGATATCACGGGAAGAACAAAACTTTCTGCTGGAATTTCTGAAACCCGTGAAAACAAAAAGATTGCTGCATCTAGAGACTGGAAGAATATGCGTGCTCCAGCGAAGAAAAAGTTCCCTATACTGCAAGTGTAATAAGGTCTTGTTACCAACTTCAGTCACTATTACAAGTATTGATAAAAATAAACCACCCAGAACAATGACTAAAGGATAATATTAAGCTATACAGACTATTAGTAAGATACCTTCCATTGCTGAAACAGAAACGCTCATCTGAACGCCGGAGAATCTGAAAACAGAAAGACAACAGCTGGTTCAATAGCAAAGTCAACAACTTCTAAAGACGACCATTCAAGAGGACAAAAAAAACCCAATTAATGAGCAATTATAAAGTATCTTTTACTTCCAGTGGAAGTTTCATCATTATGTATGACAATTGACAACAACAACCAGCAAATAGCTTCAAAAGTTTCGACCATATTATCTGATTTCAACACCATGGAATGCTGGTACAACGATAGAAAGAAACATTGATTTTTGGATAAGGTCACATATAGAATTTGAAGGAACATTAATGATTTGACCGTTTAGTATAAGTGCTCAAGAGGTGAATATTTGTACACTCAAGCTGCAAACTAACCGCCATTGATAAGTGTTTGGTTGGTTCATTGGCCATTAAACGCCACAAAAAGAAGTTTGATTCAATTAGGATCAACCCAGTCCCCTATCATAAAATCATTAATTGGAAGGGGGCAATCTAAACTGGAGGTCAATATAACCCTACTAATAATAAAGACATCCAAATTAGGACAGTAGTAGGTGTTATTAGGTGCAATGAAGCTATTGGGAACCTATTCTCGATAATAAAATTATAAACAAGAATCGGAACTTCTTTTATATGACAGAATTACAGCATGGTAGTTTGGGCTATGGGTTAAAATACACTTCTTAAAACCACTAAGTTTAGGTATAGTCATCCATTCTATATGGACTTGAACTCCTTATTCTTTCCAAATTTGGCAACTTGTGCCCTAAGATGTAACTCCCCCTCTAAACTGATGAAAAATATACTACATGTATATAAACTTATTTAATGCAGCAATAAGCATTGGATGCAAAGATTATCCATCAACAAAAGACAAAGATGAATTAAATAGCATAATAATGATGAAGAACAAAGTCAGCCACATCTAAGGAAGAAGAATAAAATTCTGCAAGATAATTTTCAAGGCAATAATGCATCTTAGAAAGTAATAAGACAACCCGAAACAGTTAATAATATAGAAGTACCTAATTGACCAACCTGATCCTGGAAGTAAGCCAAGAAAGCTCTTATAGTTTCCCTATACGGTTTTGAGACATCTTGCCAAAGTTCATGGCTGCCCTCCACAATTTCATACCTGTCATGATCAATTAACAAGTATAAGTGGGTATACAGAATTCAGTAGAACCGGTTAAAAGATGAAAAGGTTCTCAAAGGAACCACTGTTTTTCTTTTCTTCTTCTTTTTTCTGTTTATTTCCTTCTTTTTCTTCCTGTCTTTCTTTCTTTTTTTCCTTTAAGATGCCATCATTTTAGTAAAAAAATTCACATTTGTGTGGGCATGCTACTACTCCAAGCAGTCAAGACCTAGGTAGTTTCCTAAGCTTATATCTTCTTCCTATCAAATTTCTGAGAATTAATTCTTATTACCATGAATCTTTTATTTCTGCTTGGTCATTTATATGCAGCCTCGTCAGTTGTCTGACAGTTGGGTTTCTTCTACATCCTTCAATTTTATAGCTATTGTTATTGTTCAGGAGTTCACAAACACAGATAAACAGATCTGCAACAAAATAGATCCAACATTTTTGTTCTTTCCTCAAGATCTATCCGTTGTCTCACCTCTTTGAAGAATCTTGTAGTTAATATTCCACCTGAGTTTAGCTATCATATAAGAAAAATCATGATAAGCCCAAGGAACCCATGACCATGGCATAGCAATTATTCTATATAACCATCTAATCTGTGTTGATAATATTTTACCACTGAGCATGCATAAGAAGAAGACTTGTAGCCAAAAATTCCACAAAGTACTTTTTGGAGAAGAATCCAAGAGCATTGTAGAGAAAATGAACAGAATTGATGGAAGGTGTTACACAAACTATCTGGTTTTAACTACCATTCTGATTTGGCTCTTCGTGGATCAAGAGGTAAACGATGACCAAGCAATATTCGGACTGCACGAGCCTCTGACGTGCTTTGGTCGGATAATCTCAAACATCTTGATCGTATATCTCCAACAGCAGGACCACCTAAATATTCACGGTCAACTTTTCTATCTTTCATTCGTATTGCCAGAAAACATGCATAAAGAATGATGCAAAAGCTTAACAGGGGAACAAACTCATTAACATAACTGTAGTCAGCAAGATAACCAACAGTCATACATCACTTTATTTTCTGAAGAAACTTTTTTTTTTTCTTGGGAAAGGCCTAAAACATTACTAGCTATAGTCGGAAAAGTGTTGTGCACTTCTCCCAACAAAGATTTAGTCACCATAACTCTTCAGATATCAGTCCACAGCAAACTAAAATGAAATGTAAACTATCACACACCCAAATATATCTCCCGTGGGGAAGTCATGTGCTATTAGTGCCTTCTTTTTTCTTCTCATCGGAGTTATTTCACAAAGACTTGCCAGGGTAAGGAAGAAGAGGAGAACAAGCACGTGGGGAAGTCATGTCTTATTAATACTGCTAACACTAATTTTCAGATGCACCAGTTTAGTGAACACAAATAAAGAGTGCCAAAAAGGAAAGATACAGAATAGAAAGGATTGGAACTTTTAACCATACCAAGAACACGAACAATTTCGGCTGTACTTCCTCCGTCATCAGAAACAGGGAGCACATGAGCTACACGTGTAGTTAGATTCTTAAGCTCTTCAACCACACCATTAAATGCAGTTCCACCTGTAGCAGCAGTAAGTTCTCAGAAAGTAATCATCAAGAGTCTTGATGTATAATACAACTACACCTTCAATATCAACCAACTTGAGGTCCACCACTATATGAATCCTCGCTGACCATGTCACTACACTTAAGCTCATTCCATACCAACATTACACAAAATAAAAATAAAAAGTACTATGTTCATTAAATTTTCTACTGGCATATAAATCTCTGATAGGACTAAAAGACTCCTAGAGTAAATGTACTAACATGAAAAAAACATATTCCCAACTAATTCATATCGCTTGTATAAATCTTTTTCTTCCACTGTACCCTATTTTTGGTTAGGTCTACATGTATTCCTAGAGATTGTAGGTCTTCCAACACAATTTTTGTACATGTGATTTTAGACTATGTTGCTCAGACTTCCCAAAAATATTGTCACACACGTGTCAGATCTTCAATAATTTAATATTTTTGGAGGATTGGACACACACTCATCGACATTTTTTAAGAGTCTGAGCAACATAGAATTTAGTCCTACTTTGTCCGCTTTTAATACCTTCATGCACCGCTTTTAGAGCCTGTTTGGATTGGCTTAAAAGTTGGTCAAACATACTTTAAAGTTATTTTTAGCCTTTTGAGGGTATTTGGCAAAGTTAAAAATAACTTAAAATAAGTTTAAAATGACTTTAAAAAAGTTAAAAAGTAGGTACTCCCCTACTTTTCATTTTTTAACTTAAAAGTTACTAAAGTTTGACTTTTTAAAAACTATTTTTAAAAAGCTACTTTTTTTTAAGTTAAGCCAAACGGGCTCTTAATCATGTTGGTGCAGGAAATGATATTAAACCATCTGAAGGGACCTTTCAATTTATTCTTGATGTGTCCAACTTGCACCTTCTATCAAATGAGATCATCTTTTAATCAAGTCTAATCTTTTTTTTTATAAGGTATCTTGTGTAATCTTATATGATCCCACATCCACCCTTAGCATCAAGTATTTCTATGACACTCATCTTGTGGATTTTGTCGCTCGAGCTATCCAAAAATATTGCCACACCCCCGTCGGATTCTTCAAAAATACACTATTTTTGAGAATCTGACACTCACCCATTGAAAATTTTGAAGAGTCCGAGCAACATAGCTTGTGAATATTTGGACTTTACTGATCAAACATTCACTCCCATATCACATTGTTGCTATTATAAATGTTTTACAGAACTTACATTTCGTTTTGGTAAATATCTATATCACATTAAGCTCCGGTAGAACTTCTCTTTTTCAGCTATCCTATTTCTATTCTATTTGTAACATCTTCATCTATGACACCATTACCTTGGAAGATCAAGCTTTAAAATCTTAATTGTTTGCATTAAGGCAGCACAATCCAGTATAATCTTCTTCTTTTTTATGACAATAATCCAGTATAATCTTATCTCAACCTCACTCTTCTTATGCCAACTAAACTTCTATTGCATATGGTTAGTCTTACTTCTACTTATCCTAAAACCCTTGCTCTCTAAAGTATTTATCCATAGTTCAAACCTTTGGTTGACACCTTCATTGGTTTCGTCAATTAGCACAATATCGTCAGCAAATAATATACGCCATAGGACCTCATCTTGTATTGTATTAGTTAGTTCATCTATAAGATTACAAGTATGGTGTCAATGCTGATACCTGGTTTAAACCCACGATTATGGGAAACTCCTCTGTATCTCCAACTATAATTCTTGCACTAGCCACAGCTCCTTCATACATATCTTTATGGCATTTATATATTCAATATGAATTCCTTTCTTATCCCCAACACCCACCAAATGACCTTTCTTGGTACTTTATCTACTTCCTATGTTGATATACAAACATTTTATGTCAAAAAAATAAAGCAGAAAATAAATGCTGAACTGGGAATGATCCAATTATTTCAGATGAAATTGCATATTAACCAGACAAAATCTAATTCCTTTAAACTTCAAAATAGAATGTCAATTCTAAACACTGCCTACGTTCTCTACCCACATTTGGCACTGACAACCAAAATGTAATTGAGAAATAAACTGATCTTGCAAGTAACAGCATAAAGTTTCATTCCTCTGAATTAGTACCCAAAAACACTAGCATTCAAAATACCCAATTCTCATCTCAGAAACAATAAAAATGTGAACTTTTTGGTTTGTGGGAACTTTTCAAGTACATACCCCCCAATCAATTAAGCAAGTAAATCAAAAATCTTGCCAACAAAAAACGGAAAAAGCGCAACATAGGTACCTGAGAAAACAAGAATAGAAGGTTGACGGGTAGTGGAGGAACTAGTAGAGGAGCAATTACAGTGACGAGCAGAAGAGCAATTAGAGGCCATGAAGGAGAAAGAAAGAGATCTGGGGGAACCTGAAAATGGGGAAAAAGTGAAAGGAAAGGTATATAAAGAAGAGGGCTTAAGAAGTGGAGAGGGTCCCAAATAACTGTCCGCCATACTTGTCGCTCTCTATTTATACCATACACAAACCCCAACTCTCCTTAGCTTTTACTTATGCAATACCCAATTCTTACACATGCACCAGATTCAAAGATACCATAAATGGACTCTCCTGGAAACAGACAATTCTCTTCCTCTAGTTATTTTTCTCCCTCTCTCTTCCTTTTTTGTTTCACTTTTGCCAACAAATGAATATATCTTCTTTTTAAAAAAAAACAAGAGAGTGAAATATGTATGGTATATATTTGTATTTCATAAAATCACCAAAAAAGATTGCTCTTTAGGAATTAAATTAAAAGATGTCATCATTTTTTTTAACTATAAATAAAACATATAATTTGAAAACAAAATGAATATATTACAATATTTAAAAATAACTAGAGTGGATTGATATTCAAAGAGCCAAATAGATATTGCTTGAAATTATAGAAGGGGCGAGGAGAATGTATTGTATATAATGGGAAATTGAATAGAGAGCTTGATAATTAAAGCAAATTAGTAATTGGGAAGAGAAAATGATTTATTTGGGTGTATAATATAATGAGCAAGTATGACATTATGAATCGTATCAAATTAGATACATATGTTAGCTAAAAAAAAATGGAGAAGTGAGAATTCACATCACTACTCCAACTGAAGCGCAGTTATTTGTAGCTAAAAAAGTGTCCACATTCCTCTAAGCACACCTTCACTGATTCTTCATGGTTAAGAATGGTTGAAATTAGGGAGTTTGAAGATTCAAACATCTGCGATGAGACATTGTATCAAATGATGTTACAACTTTAGAAAAGTGGTGAATGGTGACGGTGGCCAAATGAACTAGTTTTGGCCAGAAGTTTACAGCTTCATTTGCCACGAGTAACATGAGTTATAATACGATATGATGACACAAAATGTACCTACAACGAAAAGATAATAACCGAGGCAAAAATATTACATGTACTCATCAATAAAAATAATATGAAGCATTCATCACGAGAACTATAGTCAATGAGAAAACTGAAAAAGCAGATTAATCTGATTTGACTAAAGAATGTCAAAAAATCGTTAAGGAAGTTCCGTTTGGAGCTTATTACTAAATCTCTCTCAACTGTTCCTGGAGCTTCATTTGAAGCCCCTATTTGCCGTGATGATTGTCGCTGGATTTTGACTTGGAGCTCATCTTTTTAGATGAGCTCCCAGTCTGATTCATAAAAGCCTTCTTGTGACAATTCCAACTTGTCAGTTGGAGAAGATATTGTCTTGCCTTCTGCATTTGATTCCTCTAATTCCACAATGAGATCCTCACATTTGGTTGCGTCCTTGTTTCTCTGTTTTCCTAGTTTCACCTTTAGCATTGCCATATTTTTCTGAAAGCAAAACAATCACAAGTCAATAAATGACTTACACACATACAAACAAAGGAAGGTGATATGAAGTAGCCGAAACAAATTAATTTGTGAGAAGAAAAAGTGGGATCCAATGCAAAAATATAAAATCAAGGGGAAGGCAGGAGGCAAGACCTTGTGAGAGATATGAGCTCCATGGAATTCAGAGCCTGAAGAAAAATCATCCTTATCCACCAGAACACAATTTCCATCAAATTTCACTTCAGGAACCGAGTCAATAACTGGTTCATCTTGTAGATGAACCACAGAAGCTCCTGCATTGTTTATCCATTAGAAACGCAGATATTAAAGGCCAATGATTTCTCAATCTTACACAGTTACACTTCTCCTTTGGGCATGTGAAACAAGGAATGATAGCTTAACCAAGAAAGAACTTAAGCGCACACACTAAAGAGTCATGTCTGGTCAGCATAAATCAATTATCAATTCTATGTAGTGTCCTGTACAACTTTTTTTTATTTTGATAAATAGTTTTACATACAGCAATTACGTAGTCCGTCAAAGCAATACTTTCTAATTAAGTCACTACTTACAGAACGATTATATTATCAGCACAAAAGCAGAAAAAAAGGAAAGTAGCCAGAGCTACCAAGGAAGTATTGCCATATAAAATTGACAAGAAACTAAAAAGGTTACTAAATCAAATGGGACTTTTCTGATTGAGGGAGAAAAAGTTGTACAAATGGGGGAAAAATTAGCATCATACAAACAACCAACAAGAAGATATACCAGTCTCAAGACTAGGGAGAACATACCATATGATACTGCTGGAAGTGCTGCATCAGAATTTATTTCGTCAAAATCAAGAACAACACTTTCTTGTGACTCAGTAGAGTAAATTGAACAAGTTAATGATGGAACATTGGAAGTGTTAGCACCATGATCCTTGAAATCTATAGTTTTCACCTCTTGCATAGAAGGGTCAAATTCTAGGCATTCAACTGATGATGCAATTGTCGAAGATTTGACAGGAACGTCAACTCCTTTAGCACCCTCACAAGATAATGTCATTTTTAAAGTTTCCTCAGTAGAAGCAACTTGTGCTGAACTTTTACCAGTTAAACCTAGTATCTTTTCCCAATCCTCAATAGACATCTTCGTCGCCTTATCTGCTCGTGACTGAAGTGATGAATCAACATGCACTCCTTCCGTGGCTTCCACAGCGAGCTTGAGGGAAGATGAGTTTGAACAGAAAAGTTCATCCTTGCTATCTTCTTGCACACTGATGTTTGACAGCTCAGAAGCTGGATGTTGTTCTTCTCTACTTTGTTCTGAAGATAAATTACTGGTCTCCTCCTCGACATTTGACAAAGATCCTGGGAGTATTTCTTGAATAACACCTACACAAAATTGTTTCAGACTTGCACTCGCTATCTGGAATTGGCTTTCAACAAAATTAATTTGTTCCTGCCAACACACAATGAATGAACTAAACAAACATATATCAAGGAACATCATAAACTGGCAGAAACCTAATTTTAATATCCAGAACTCACAAAAAAACTAGAGGTTTGCAGATTATACATGATACCACAATTAATAGTAGCTGAAGTCTACCATCCATTATTTTTGCAGGAACAGAAAGACTAATAAGAACACCAAAGAGGTGGTATTATGGATGCAATGTATATCTGTGTATTTGTGCATATATGTGCATGAAAGCACCAATTGCAATGTCCTCCAACATGTACGGCTCTAGATATTTTAATTTGATTTGCAAAAGATAACAAAACCGAGAAAAATGAAAGCTAGAAGAAGTAACAGACTAAAAGCCAAAGAAATAAAATGGCACTTAGGATGTATGGAAGGCCAACAAATGATACCTGAGATCTAGCATCAACTTCACAACACAAATTTTCCAGCTTTTCGCCAATTTTGTCTAACCAGACTCTGCCTCTACTTGTAAAGTCCATTACAAACACAAATATCTGAATGATTAGAGTGGTCAGTACATGAACACAATTCCTGTTCTAAGGCAAAAGAACTGTAACCTTCAATTCAAACCAACAAGTACGAACAATAGGGGTACACCGGATGAAAAATAAGAAAACTGCTTGTATAATTGAATCACATTGAGCAACAGGCTGAACAACTTTCTGATGAATAAAATGCATGTGGATGTATAGAGTACTTCATCCATGTCAATACTAATGACGTTGCACCTGCTTGGCGTGTTTACACTCCCAAGAGAGAAACCAGTTACAAGACAAACAGAAAGCTAGTAATGTGCTTTAAGCATGTCGTTGCACTCGAAAACGGATGCATCTTTAAGTGCAACAGAAACATACCCACTGTAATTTTACGACCGAAGTCGGGGGAGGGTAAGATGTATGCGGACCTTATAGACCCTTAGCTCAAGAGAAAAGTTATGTAGATAATGATTGCAAGAAGAAAAAATGGCAACAAAATACAAAGATACAAAGCAAAATGAAGTAACAGATGGTAGAACAATTAGAAGAACAAGAATCTACACTATTACCAAATATTACTACTAATACGGAGAATAGGATATGTGGCCAACCTCTCTGCCTCTCCCACCCATTGGACAACCACACTCTGCTACCTACTAACCTTCTACCATAATTTTCGACCTTCATACCTTCTAGGGTTATGTCCTCAGTAAGTCGAAATTGTGTCATGTTTTGTCTAATCACCTCCTTTGGTTCTTTTTCAGCCTACCTCTACCTCTCCTAACTCCTGCTACAGTCAATCTCTTACCACCTCCTAACTGGCACATCTGTCCACCTCCTCCTCACATGTACAAATCATCTCAGTTTCACTTCACTCATCTTTTCGCCACGAAGGCCACTCTCACCTTGCCCTATGTAACTTCGTTTCTATTCACATCTCTCCTAGAATACACATATATCCATGTGCGTCTCTCCTAGTATGCTCATATATCCCTGTGAGCTAATACAAACACAACAATTGAAAGATGAGATTTATCTGACATTCAAATATAATTGCAAGATAAACGAATGCAGGCACGGGATACATGAGTGTAGTTCAAACAGCTGACAGCGCTATTATATATGGTGAATACCTTCGATTGATCACTAACACCACGCATTCAGATACTCTTTGTTGAATGCACCTTTCTCTAAGTACAAAATTAGTTTTTAATTTCAATAATCACCCGTTTTTTTTCTTAACCACAAGGCCTTGTGTGGCATCAAGTGAAATTATACCTATAAAACGTTGAGAAACATCACTGAGACTATATAAAACGTTTGAAACCCCATAAATAGAACTATACTAAAATTGAACGGGCAGTTCTCAACAAGTGTCAATGTTAATCACAAATTTATGGGAAAAAAATATGTACTTCTTCAGTTGATGCAATTAATGGAATCCAAAAAAGTTTTTAGTGTTCTCGAAAAACAAATAGAACAAACCATATATAGCAAGAACGAAGCAGCTCATAATATGATGATCAATCATTGAATTAAAGTTCATAACTTGCCTGGCGGAGACAACAAAATTGATAAAAAAAATTAGATTATAGTAAAACGACGAGTAGCCTAATAGAAGTAGGAAGTCACTTATACAGTAGAAATCTAATTCTGATAGGACTTGAGGTGTTTTGGAGGTTAAAAGCTGATCAAATTTGTTTTTAATTTAATTTAATATAAATTAATTTTGATTCTCAAATTTCTTTTATACAATAATCGTGACAATACAATTTCAACTAATAAAGAAATAGAAATTGTGATTTGAATACTTACATAAATATGTATTTTCAAATTAATTTTTATATTTATATTTAAAATAAAATATGATAATTGAGAACTGCTTAATTAATTTTTATATTTATATTTAAAATAAAATATGATAATTGAGAAGCCAGAAGCGCTGCACCTAAATAAAGTAGGTTGTGGTTGTTTATTTTCTGTTAAAAAACAGAAAGGGTAATTTATTGATCAAGCTAAATATGTTACCCTTTTTTTTCTCATTTAAATGGAGTTGTATCTCTATGATATTTTACATAATTCGTATTTGTTTATACAATTTTGAATTTGACGCAATACTCACGTGCACGCTAAAATATGTTAGATTAAATTTAAAGCTTTGATCCTAATTAGTAATTACTCTATGTTTATATATATATCATCATATCATATCATATATTATTATAAGTGGAAAGCCCCAAAATGAAAGATTAACTTACCATTTTACCCCTACATTAAATAAAAATTTAATCAAATATCTTAATAAATAATAATATTTTAATTATATAAAGATAACATTAAAAGTCCAGCAACTTTAGTCTTAAAATATAAAATTTATTTATAATTAGTAAACCAAGTGAATAATATCAGATGCATTGAACCGGATAAGTAATAGATGGTTCATCTTTCCGTAACTATTATAGTAACAAATATCCTTAATAGTAATTAGAATACAACCTTTTCTCATTCCAACATTTATTAGTTTGATTGAAGCTTCTACTTGTTATAGGATGATCGGTTCATGTACCAATAATTATTATAGCATATTTTCTTAATATGTAGTAATTTAGAATACAATCTTTTCTCAACAAAATATTTTCTTGTGCAATTTTTGTTCATTCTTTTTCTTAGTTTTTTTTTGTACTTTGAGTGTATAAATCTCATAATATTTTGAAAATTCTTCTGAAATTTGATTAATGATTAGAAATTTTGCAGTTGGAATAGATCCTTTGCAGTCTAGAGGTATTGAGATTTTCCTTTCGTCAAAGATGATGCCGCCAAAGGTTTTTCTTCTCTACTCAAATGTAATCTGCTCTGTTTTCAATTTTTTAATCAAAAAACTAAAATAGTAGTATAAGAAACACACGATAAATATATCATCTTTAAGATTAAAAAAACCAAGAAAAAAATAAAAGAAATATTGTTAAATAAATCTAGCACACAATTAGTTTAAGGAATATTTGAATTTTATGTTCCCTATTTTTTTGTTACAAATAACAATATAATGGACATCTTATATGATTTTGTTGGAAAATATAGACACTAGGATGCAAATCGTTAAAAGATATAGGATGAACGAAATTTAAAAAAAAAATACAAATATATGTTAGGTAGGAGCACAAAACACAAAAAATATTTTGCTACATTCAAGTTATTGTTGATTGTTGATCAATTGGTATAGTACCATACTCACTATATTTTTAGTCAAATCATATTTTTATGTGCATGCCTCTTGTCATGATTTTAAATACTACAATTATTTTCTTTTAATAAAAAATTGATTACAGTTTTTTGTGTCATTGATCAAATATAGAGTAGTTCAAGAAAAACTAAAAACTCTTCGAAAAATGAAAGAACTCAATATGTACTTTGATTTGAGTATGATTGTAAGCAAATAATATATATATTTACAAAACATGCTACTCTCTTCCTTGTCCTATTCAAAATCTGTATCTTATTTTTTTCTTTAAAAAAAAAAGAAAAAATTTCAAACGGTTTTATATTAATTATTTGGAATACACGTGCAACACATTAAAAGTGGAAAGAATTTTAGGCAAAAGTTAGATTACGATTTTACCCCTATATTAAATTTAAATGTTATAAATTATTTAATAAATTAAATAGTATATAGTAAATCATCATATTAGTACATGAATCAACAAACATAAAGTATCTTGAATATGTATTTTTTGTATTAATTTCATGTTGGAGTAAATTCATAATTTTTTTATGTTCATCTTCCAATTGGAAATATCAATGGTTATGTTTGCCCTTTCACAAAAAGAAAAAAACCATACAAACCTATATTATATTCTTTTTTATATATAAATATTTGTATTAATGTGAAGTACATTACACAAGTTGTATTACCACTAACTCTTCATTATGTAAATATATGTAACTCCTACTATTATATTCATTATGATTTTTACTCTCACTTCTCATCCTCATCCATGATTTCAAATGGATTAATGTCATATTCATGACAACTCTTTGTGTTCCTCAATCTTGTTCTGTAAACAATGACATTTGACGCAATACTATATATGCACACTTAAAACAGTTGAAAAAAATTTGCTGCTCTCTTCTCGTCTCTTTTTATTTGTTCTGTTTAGTGTTTATGTTTTGTTTGTTGTTATTGTACAACTTTCTATTGTTTTGTTGTTATTATTATTCAAAAGTCACAGTGGGTTTGTTGCTTTGTATACATTAGCCCAGCATGTGGTATTATAATTTCCTCATTTGAATATTGTATTTGTACAATAGTTAGTTATTTTTACTTTATGCACTTTTAGTCAATTTTATAATTAAGAATGTATTCTTTTTCTTAGGAAGATATATATACTTTCTATTGTAAATGGTTTTTGTAAGTAAATACCAATAGATTTGAAGAGGATAAAATATGTCATTTGCAATACAAAATTTACATGAAATATTTTTGGAATAAACGTGCAACGCACGTTTCTAGAACTAGTATTACTAAAAGTGGAAAGCTCCAACCTTTAAAGTTGGATTACCATTTTACCCCTTCATTATATTAAAATGTTATAAATTATTTAATTAATTAAATAGTAAAAATAAAATTATTCACCCAAGGCTTAATTACATGTTTCAGGTTAAAAACAAAATTCTACATGTTTAGATAAACAAAACGTCAAAATATTTCAAATTCTTGGCTACGTTAATTTAGAAATAATGAATATTTAAAGGAGACTGCTTTCTTAAATGTTGTCATCCTAAATGTTAATAATAGCTAAAATATTGATAGGAAATAATAATTTGTCTCATTTTACAAGCTTTTCATAATTAGTTTATACTTTTTCGGAATGATTATAAATAATTAAAAATAAATAATAGATATATAATTTAATAAAATAATTACTATAAAAACTTGCACTAGCTTATGACTTTATATGATTTTCTATAGCACTAACATTATAAGTTCAAAAATGCTTTAAAGAGATAAAAATAATTTCAGAAAGAGTCTTTTTCACTATCTCATTAACTACACATACGTACAATGTATGTTATTTATTTATGTCATTTATTAAATTAGTAAATTTATATTATCTTGAGCTCATAGTTATAATTTTTTTGGAGAAATTGAAGAGTTGTCTTTTCATTATTCAATACAGATTATTATATTTGTCAATTTCCTCCATATATCAACTCACATTTTTGCATTACTCTTCTTTTACTCAACATACTTCCTTATTAATGGTTAGATAAATATATTCTACTGATTTTTTCTTCCCTTCCTCTTGTCACAATTTTACATTTTTCATTCCAATTTATTGATACTATTTTTCCTAATTTTGTCTTTACTTTTTTTAATAGAAGTTGTTGTGTGCAATCCATATTATAATGCATTAAGGAAAATTGACTTTATAGTGTTTTCAAAAATATAAATATAATTGTTGTTATGCATTTCTAGTTTTCTTTATATATACACTGTTGAATGTTGATGTATATATTGAAAGTTTCTCAATGAATTGCAGGGATTATTGTGAGGTATGATTGATTAAACTCATTAGAAATACATATTCTTATTATGCTTATAGTTTGAAATTTGAGGGTATTTGTTTTGATTTCTTATCTTATACATGTTTTCCAATTTATATTGCAATCAAATGTTGTTTTTTAACTTATACATAAATTTAAAACTAGAGACATATATTATGCAAGCATCTATCGTCAATCTTTTGGATTTATATATTAAGACTAACAAATAAACGTGTGACATCATCTCAGAATATTAGAAGTGACAATCTATCACCAGGTAGTCAGTCTTAGTTCATAGTTTTTGCTGTATAGGTGATTACCAAGCATTTACATGGCTTAATTGTTACCTCCAATTGAGAGGTTTTATCGGCTTTCAATCGACGTTTTTCAGTTTTTGTCATGTTTAATTTTTTTCACCTATCTTTTTGCTTAAAATAGTCATTACTAAGCTCACGTTGGGTATTGTGTTGGCTAGAATTTTCAAAAAGGAGACGCCCAGCCCCATTCGGTCCAAGCCTCATGGGCCAAGAAAATTTGATGGGCTAGGACGGTCGGCCTTTCAATTGAAAGGGCCTGAAAATGCTCAACCCAATCCAACACTAGCAGGGTCGTGGACTGGGCATGCTAGCCCTTTTTCTTTTTTTTCTTTTTCAAACTAAAATTCTATAACATCAAGGAAATGAGAAGATTTTCAAATCAAATATGACAAATATTGGTGTTTTTTCAATAACACTAGCAAAAAAATCTAGTGTGATTAGCATGTATTTAGGATACTAGATACGCGAAATATATGTATCTGGTGTGATGCATCCCAAATACGCAAGCGAGATAAGAGAGTGGAAAATAAAATGGGAGAGAGGTGAGAGCGCGGTATTTGTTTATGTATCCTAGATACATGTGAATCCACTTGGATAGAGTGTACCTAGAATAAATTACACATAATTTTGAGTCTATGTATCCCAAGATACATGTATTTGAACACACCAAAATCTGATAAGATTCGTAATATTACAACATAGCGTGCATCTAAGTAATTAGCTCATACACAAGTGAGATTTCTGTAAGTTACCCTTAAATGAATAGTTTTGGTCAATGGACCGACCCCTACCTGGCCCTAATCAAGCCTCAAGGTTCAAAGACTTATATGGGTCAGACTTATAAGCCCTAGTTTTAAATAGGCTTCAAAAAATTTATCCCAACCCTACCCTAATAACAGATTGGGTTGGACCGGCCCGATGTGCTAAGTCCATTTTGTCGGCTCTAGTGTTAGCTGATGTTGAACTAATTTCACTTTATGATTTTAATTTCACTTGGAATAATAGTAGGAAACATTATAAGATAAAAAGATATAAAATTTAAATAAAAATGAAGAATGAAAAGAAGAAGTATCTATTTTTTTATTAGAAATATTTTAGAACTTTGAATTAAACAACTTAAATATTCATATTAATAAATGAGGTTTTTACAACAATATCTAAGTTAATGTATTGCAAATAAATGGTTAACTTATTATTAACTGTTTGCATCCCCTACTCTATTCAAATAGGACGAAACGTCGCGGTGACTCGAAAAATAATGAATTAAGTCGATTTTAAAAAGAATTTTAAGAAAAAAGGGTTTTAAAGGAGTCGCCACCTAATTTTAGGAAAAACTAGGAAACCAATTAAAAATGTCTACAAAACCATTAGATTCTAGGTAAGGGGTTCAAGTTATTTCGAAGGGAAGGGGTTAGGCAATCGGCCTGCACATAACAAGCTGGGTATGAATTCTGCGAAGGTCGAGAACGACCTTGGTAAGACGAGGATTTTCTTGAGGGTTTCTTTCCGTCAGATGCATAAGAAATAGAAGACACGTCTTCTCTCTTCTTCTTCAACAGCCCCGAGGATCCGGGTGAGGCAGCAACACAGGCGATCTTCCCGGTTCTTAATCCGTCTTCGATAGTCTCGCCTATCTTAACTATCTCGGCAAACTTTGCCCCAACGAGCAACATGATCCTATCATAATATTCGGGCTCTTGAACCCGCACAAATACTTCAACAATTTCTTTCTCAGACATAGGAGGCCGAACTCTA
>JAJONR010010144.1:0-23946 GCA_029582245.1 Solanum etuberosum
ACATCTACAAGATCACCAACATTAACTACCCTATTATATCGCTCCCAAGCTCTAAGGAAACATGCCGAACGAAGGGAATAGCCTTAACATACCTTTTTTCGCTGAATTCACGTGGCCTAACGACTTTTACTCACAGCCCCCCTCGCTACTACAACAAGGCAGGACCATAATCAACACACAAGAATAGAAGATACCATGATAATCCGATAAAAGATATGTATTTCCGCGCAAATTGCTATTTGCAGCTTGTCAAAGCTAGAGTCGATGAAAGAAGGGTCTTACCTTGATCTTAAGTTCGTAATACACCTCAAAACCTTAAAATATGTCCAAACCCTTGCTGTCCCAACACCAAAGTATGATATGCTACAAAATCGATAAAATAAATTATACCATGATGATGAGCTCAACGCGTAGAACAACTTTCGTCAGGATTTAAGTCGAGAAAATCAATAATTTGGTTGATCCTAGAAATGGGTTTCCTAAGTTTTCTGGTTCTTAACTCAAAAAATGAAGAAAAAGTCGAAGAAGAAGATATATATAAAGTTCCACCGACCTAGGGCCCCACCTCACGTGTCTGCTTGCGCAGTCTCGCAAAAATTTGAATATCTCTCTATTCTAAAGTCGTATGAACAAACGGTTTGATGCGTTGGAAACTAGACTCGTAGACCTTCGATTTGATAGGTCGGGGGACCCATAACTCTTTATATATTGGGAGAAATCTCCGAGACATTTGACCCAAATTTCAGAGAAATCTTTAAAAGGAAACTTACGATAACTTTCGCCAACTTTTATTTTCCCCCCTACCTAACTTCAAAACTTGAGATACAACCCTTGAACACTTAAATTATGACATACCACATCATTCTTAATTTATTACTCACCCTTTTTCCCTTTCCACGAAGGTACGAGTTAATTTAGACGTTTCGAAAAGTCGGGGTGTTACAAAAGCTGTCTAGAATTTAAATGAAATTTAGATCACAAATTTCAAAAGTCCTTATTTTCTTTTTAAACTTTATGTCCGATCAAACATATTCACATAAAATGAAATTACAATTTGAAATTCGAAATCTCGTTTTTTATTTGAAGAATTCGAATTTTAAAATCATAATTTAAGATCAAAATATTATACAGATTTCATAAACATATATTTATCTCAAATCAATTTTTGAAACCAGACACTCAAATTATATGACTAAACACCCATTTACATCCAACAATTTTAACTTTAGCTAATTAATAAAGTTGAGTTATAAAATTAATTGATAAACTTGTTTATGAAAGACATATTTTATATTCATCGACTATAAATTTTTGCCCCTTTCATTTTAATTTATTCGACCTACTCTTTTTAATTTATTTTTAAAAAAATAACTTTTTCCTTTTTTGATATTTTTTTATTTTAATTTTCTACCTAACATATTTAACATCACAAAATAAAAAATATTCCGATACAATCTAGTTTCTAGTTTAATATTACAGAATTACCTTTTTTTTTTTTTTTTACTTTTTTAAACTCTATGTCAATAATTTTTTCGATAAACCTATTTCAAAGAGCAAGGACCTAAACGTAATTTTCTCCTCCAACCATTAACAAGAAAAACCTCTGTTGCTTTTCTCAGTTGCTCCCACTGTTTTCCACAGTAGAGAGATGGAGTTCAATACGACGCCGACACGTTACGGTGGCAGAGATGGCGAGAGAGGCGCCGGCGGGAAGTTTAAGAGACCGTCGGCGAGGAAACCTCCGGCGACTCCTTACGACCGTCCACCATTGAACCAGTCTGGTCGGACTAGCTGGTTATCGAAACTGGTTGATCCGGCTTACCGTATTATCTCCGGCAGCGCCAACAGAATCCTCCCGTCGTTTATATCGAATGCTATTGCTGGAAATCCTCCCCCGCTTGAACAAATTGACGGTGAATTAGGTTTGAGATTCGTACTTTATGTTATGTGAAATATTAGGGTTTCCATGAATGTGCGATTTTATGTTTTTTTGGATATTGAATATTGGTGATTGAGTATGTTGGTGTTTTGGTTAATTGAGGTTTGCAAGAACGGAACTTTTTTGTTATTTTAGCTTACAACCTGATCTGTTGGAATGTGATTGTAGTAGCTTTTGTTTACAACTTATTCTAGAAAAAGGTGTTTTTTTGCTTTTCTAGGTTGCAGGGCTTTTCTTGGATATGTAGTAGGTTTTATGAAAAAATTGAAGAGAATTATTAGTTTTACTTCTTGGGAAGGGGGTGGTAGTTTAGGTGCAAAGTTTAGTTTTTCCATCTCTGATATCATTATACCTTGCATGGAACCTGGTGTGTTTTGTCTACTTGTATCTTAATGACATTCCTTTTTTATGTAAATGTGCATGAAGTGTAATAGCGTTGTAGTTTCTCTAGTTGAATTGGTAAAATCTTGAAGAAGTTTTGACTTTGTGAGCTTGGGAGTTGTATTTGCTACTTTGCATGAATGGTAGACCTCACATGACACACAATTATTATATGTTGTATAAAAAATAATAATTGTGATCCTATGTGTGGTCGGCCCATGATTGTACAAACATAGATTTGGTATTTTGCTACCATTGGCTGATAAGAGAATGACATCAAGCAGGCTAGCACTGGTCCCAAAGGAAAAAAGGTGCTGAGGAGCTAAGGGACTCTGGTGGATTCATAATGTCTCCAAGGTTGGACCCAGTGGTCAGGGCATAGGAGAAACAACTTGAAGGTCTTAGGTTTGAACTCCAGTTACAACAGTTAATGTGAGCCTGCCTGCATTAGCTTTTGTTGGCAGGATTAACGGATCCTATGCTTGTGAGCTCAGGTTGCTTGATGGATTAGACGCGATGCATGTAAATTTATCAGGAACACCACCTTCACAAAAAAGAAGAAGCTAAGGACCTATTATAAGATAACTTACCAAAAAAAGGACATAAGATAATTGCTCAGGTTCTTATTGAAAGGTTTAAAAAGAGTGATTGGGACTCTGATTATGGGAAACCAAAAATTTTTTATTCATCAAACTAAGGCACAGTGAATGTTGCACTAATTTCCAATGACTGCGTTAATTATAGGCTGAGGCAATTAACTCATGGATATCATGTTAAAATGGATTTGGAGAAAGCTTACTACCATTTAAATTGGCCATGGTGCTAAACATTGTGAGTTGTGTGATCAGTGATGGGGTTTGGAGATAGGTGGATCAAGTGGATAAGTTACTGCATTTCCACTGTAAGGTTGTCTGTATTTTTCTATACTAATTAGCTGTAGACATGAGCATATTTTGCTTCTTATGGGGGACTTAAGCAGGATGATTATTCATCATGTTTCCTTTTTCTAAATTCTAATGTTGGTGGAAACACTTAGGTTACAGCTCAAAAGAGCAGCAGCACTTGGCTGGATATTAGGGGTTAGGATTAGAGGACATTATTACATGCAATGGATATTTCACATATTTAACATTGATGACACTTGAATAGTGAGGAAGATGAGGAAGAAATAACTGATGTACTTGAGTCTGCTACTATTTCAAGCAATTCCTAGGCTTCATATATATCCAGTGAAAAGTAGATCGTTCTTTTTGAATCAAGTGAAAAGTAGAATTTTCTTTGTTAATGCACACCACCAAATCCTTGCATTATCCATTATATTGGGCTGTAAGGTGTAGATTTCTTAACTACATATATGGGCCTCCCATTTGAGCCAAATATAAAGATAAAAAAGTACAGGAAGGTGCGACTGAGAAGTCTCAAAGGAGACTTTTTCATCTCACCTCGCTTTAGTGCCCTGAAGCGCTTGACCTTTGCCTCGCCTCGCCTCACGCTTTAACCGGTTTTAATAACACTGATCTCATGTGTTTGCTACTTCTTAAGGCACCCTGCTGCCTTATCTTATAATGCTCATAGACCAATTACAAGTTACTTATTCAGACATAACAAGCAGAGCAGTTCTGGAATTTTGGAAGGAGGGGAATGGCTCTCACTTGAGTTTTACGTGCACATACAACAACAAACCTAGTGTAATCCCATGTGCACATATGCAACTATTAAATAATAGACACCATTAGGAAGGAGATTAAAAGTGCACCAAATACGACATTGAGGACTATTAGTGCTCCATGTGAAAGAAGAGGGATGACTTTTGAGTGTAAAGCAAAAGATAAGGGATGATTTTGGGCTTTTTATCTGTTTTTTTGCGGGAATATTAACACCCATCAGCAGTGACATCTCTTTCCTATCACTTTCCTATCTTTCACACACAAAGACGTGCAAAAAAAATGTTTTTGATATGCATAGTGATGTTTTCTGTGTGAACTGACTTAGAGGGACATCTCTTTCCTATCACTTCAAGGAGTCATGCCACTTGGCCGATTGGGTGCGTGTTCCTGAATTTGTTAGTATATAGTAGGGTGAATTCCTAACAACCCCACAACAGTAGTTCCATCATTGCACAATATAAGTGTGAAGGAATAGAGACTGTCAGGGATGAACTTTTCTCTAACAATATTTTCGATATATATCTAAATGCTTTGAAGAGAAAGCAAACTCCCTTTTTTTGTTGGTATAATGTAGATGTATTAATTATTTGAATTTTTGGGATAGGATGAATTTTGTAAATGATATTGAAGGTGCATTGGTCTTCCCAGATCTCCATGTTTAGAGAATATGAGTCCTAGAACACTTTTTTACGCTGAATGTACCTTCTTGCTAAACTTAGTAATACAGTTTTTGCTTGCCTTAAAAAGCACCCCTATTAGATACAATGTTCGATTGTATACTTTATGACCAACAAAAATACTTTTTCGTATTGATCATTAATAAGTTTTCTTATTTATACTTGATAGAGGAGTTCCACTAATAAGAATCTATAGTCGATTGGATGCATTGTGATAAGTATGTTTGATACATCAATAATTGTGAGCTAATTAGATATAGATATCACGAAACTTGTTATCTTGTTTGTTTCCTCAGTTTGATCATTAATCTCAATTTTTTTTAATTTGGGACAGATAATGAAGATCCAGCAACAACACAATATGTAGGAAATGACAACAAATGTACTTCAAGTGTAAGCTTTGTTAATTTTTTTATTCTTGCTTTAGCTTGGTAAATTTCTCCTATTTATCTCTCCATTTTATTGGTAGAAAGTGTGGATGAAGATTTTGCTTTGTTATTATGTCTATTGTTTTACTACATGAGAAGGAGGAGCACAAAATATAATAAATAGATCTAACATTTAGTTTGGATGGCAATAAAATGGTGAGAATAGAATTTGTTGGCGAAGGTGACCTTTGAAAACTTGAAGACAAGGGTTGCATTACTAATAGATCTCTGCTGAAGTGATTGTTAAGCTCTGAGTTCCTTATAGAAAAGGGGTAAGTTCCATCCAGCATGATGCCTTACTTTTTGGGAAAACGGTTGGCAATTATCCATCCTGATTAGATGCTCCTGAAATACTAAGACTCCGAAATGAACATGATAAAGAGTAGAGTAAACATCGTCTTTAGGTAACGAGAACGACCGAGTTGATCGTTGTTTACTTCACAGCTGATTGTTTTATGTTTAAGAAGTCGATTGACTTGTATATTATCTATGCTACACTAAGAAGATCTCAGATTAGTTGCTAGAAGTTTACCGGGGAATTGATGATGAACCAGTATCATATCATGATTATGATTTGAAAGAATATATCAAATTAATTGTTAAAATTTATCTGGGGAATAAGAGAGAAACCAGTATATATCATGGTTGTGATCTGGAATCTTAATTTTGTCTATGCTTTATACTTTCTTGTTCGTAGATATTGTCAAACTTGGATATCTCAATGGGAAGTGCCTTAGGAAACGGGGTTAGTGCTTATATTATGGTATGGTGCTAGACAAAACGAGTCAATAGTTTGATATAAATTCATCTTCTTCCTATAATCGAGCTCGTCGCATTAGGCTTGCCTAGTGTGGGTTACCTCTCCTGTGTGCTTTGCGAGCTATTGCATAGGAGCGGGGGTTTTACCCTGTACCCACCCAAAGGGTGGGTAGCGGCTACGGGTTTCCCTTGTCATAAAAAACAATGTAAAGGTTATTTCGCATTGAGCACATCAAAGTCAAATTGAAATATGCACTTTTTTTTTGGTTGGGTTGATCTCTCTCCTGTACTTAGTGTCGATTCTTTCCTGGAATTTATCAGTTCCATAGATCTCTGCTGTTAGCTGTTTAGATAGCTTTTTTTGCCTTTTTGGGAGCTGATATTTTCTTTCTTTTGTAATCTGTGCATCTGCTTGATGCTTTGTTATTGACATTCTTCTTACTTCACCAAAAATATGCATTTTTTTTTTACCCCTGGGGTTTGGTCTAAGGGTAAGAACACAACCATGATGTGTGGGTTAGGCAGATATAAAAAGTCTGATACTTTAGTGGAGAAGGATAGATGGGTAGACCCATTATCCAATAAAAATATCTCTCCAAAAAGAAATCTGTACTCTTTTCTTGACAAGTAAACCCATTGAATATTCTCTTAGCCTCTTACTAATTTTTAGTTCTTAAAAGAAAAAAAATCAAATATGTTCTAATGAAATTGCATTCTTAATAGCAAAAGAACTTTCAGTTAGTTGTCATCAATTATAGAAGTATGTCAAATACTTCATTCCGTCCTGGAAAGGCATTGTTTTCATAATCTTATACAGAGGTATGATGAATTCTAAAATTCTTTTGACGTTAACATTGAGAAAAAGCTCCTCCCCCAATTTGCTGATAAAAATTATCATTATTTACTTGTAATTTATGCTGTTTAATTGTGGAAAGAAACCGTGGAGATGAAAGCTTTTTAGTAACTTAACTGCATATCATGTTCAAAGCCTTTAATATGCTTTTGTGATAAATCCTTCGAAGGACCTACAGTAGGCTTCTCCCTAGCCAAATTTAATCCTCTAAAGTTAATTTTTTCGTTTACCTATGCATAATCGATCTGATGAAACTTCATGAAGGTGCAAAAGTAGAATGCCCCTTTTCGAAAGTCAAAATAGACCATCTGTAATGTAAATACTATTCTTTTATGCTATTAATGGTTGCCTATAGCAGTGGCACCACCATTTTCTATGTGTGTTACTCTCTGCTCCGTTCCTCTTTTTGTTTCACAGAGAGCTTAAAAGAAGAAAACTTGAATAGGTCAGCTTCTTCAAAAAAAGAAAGCTTGAATGGGTTAGTTTTTGATAATAGGTTAGCATGTAAGCTTTTGTCTATGTGTGTTTGAATAATTGGCTAATTGCATTTTTTTTGAAATGTGTAGTCCTTAGATGAGAAGATACATTCAGATACCCAAATATTATTATAGTATAAATCTTTATACTCTTTCGCCACTTTTAGCGAACTTAGACAAAGAGTCAAACATTATGCTTATATTGATTTAATAAATACAATTAGATATTAGAAAAGTACTACACTAAGCTCAATTTTTATGACATGGTTTGGATTTCGAGAGTCTATTTCTTTATTTTGATTGTGCATTTAGACATACAACTTTTAAGGTTTTTGAAAAATAATTTACAGATTTAGAAACTACATAAAACGTACTATAAGTCACAAAGATTACCAATTTAAAATAGTTAAAGGGCATATGAATAAATCGTGGACAAAGATATTCTTGTTCGACTCTCGAAATCTGAACTATGTCATATAAATTGGGACACAAGTTTAGTTTGAAATGGAGGAGAATTTTTGCCACTATAGTCACCAAACAGACACTCTGGACCGATATCAGATGTCATTCTGTGAAGGGGATATCTAATGGAAATGAAGAAGCAAAGAAGAAAAAAAGGTGGGTAAGGAAATTAGGTTGGTGATCCACGTTTAGTGTTAGCGAGAAAAGAGAAAACAGAGAATATCTCAGGGATCAATTAAAGGGTCTTTCAGTTCGTGTACAAAAATTATGTTGGATTATAACACTGGTATCCTTGATTATTTAGTACTTGTAATTTGTTTGTTACATCACACTTAAAAACGAGACGTACAATGTATAATCTTATAGGTATATATGGTTTTAAACTTAGTAAACTTGAATAAGCTTTTGTTCCTAATTTTAACATTGACCTTCTTAATAATATTTTCTGGCAAATGGGCAATTTTTGTCATTTTATTGTTTTACTGAGGTATAACTAATCCTTTTATATTTATCCCACGTTGGGTGTTATATAAACACACACCCAAGATTCCAGTATAACATTATTCCGTAAACAAAAAAGCAACCAAACGAAGTATAAAATAATACCATGGCCTTATTAGGAATTGATGCTGTGAAAGTGCCCCCTCCCCCAAACAAATAAACTCAACCCACGTGTGAGAAAACAAAATGAAGAGAAAAAAGCTGAACTTTTATTTATTTATGGTTTTCTAGTAAAGAGAATATTTTCAGAAGTGTTGGATATTATGTTTATGCAGTATGTGATATCCAGATCTACTGAAGGAAACGAAGATGATCCAAGTATGGGGAAATTAAATGAGATCCCCGAAGCAGAGAAGCTGGAAGAAGAGAAACCAAAGAATTCCAGTTCTACTGAAGGAAAGGAAGAGGATCCAAGTATGGGGAAATCAAATGGGATCTCCGAAGCAGAGAAGCTGGAAGAAGAGAAACCAAAGAATTCCTCTGATAGTGTTGAAATTTCCAGAATTGAGCAGCTCATGCAGGGGAAATCATTTTCGAGGTAGCATATCATTCTTCATGTCTCTGTTTTTTTCTGTAATTCTGGTTATAGCCAGTCCCATCTATCATGTTGTTGCAGTGACACCTCATTGGTTAGTAGCCAATTTCTGTTTTAGATGAAAAATGCATGCATCTTAAAAATTGTTATCTTCCTCATAGTCCTCAGTGGTTTGAGAATTCAGTTCTCTATAATTACTAGGAACTGAGATTTTGACTTAATAACCCTTTCCTCTTTTTTTGACGATCCTCCATCACTCTGTACATGTTCTGATGCTGGATTTCAGGAATCTCTTTTGACCATGTGCATCATTCAAATTTTTTCAGTTAAACCTTCTTATTGAAAAGCTGTCTTCTCTATATGCAGGGATGAAATAACGCGTTTGACAAAGATATTAAACTCAAGGGTTATCGATGAACAAGAAAAGATAGCTAGCAGAACAGCTGAAGGAGACATTGGAAGGTTTCATTTAGCACATGAGACACCTAGAAGACCAAATGACAGGAAGCAGGATGAAACAGGCTTTGCTATGCCTGGAACTTCAACACCTCTTCCCCAAACAAACGTGAGTTAATTATAATCCTTCTGTCATATTACACATTTTGTTTTGTGAAATGACCACAATCTTAGTATTTAAGCATGCTAAAACTTCAACTCAGCTAAATAGATATAAATAGAACAGGATGAACTAGAGGATTAATGTAGCTGTAGCCAGCTAGTCTGAAATTGAGTCACACTTGATTGATTGATTAGTAAGAAACAACATTTTAATTAGTCAAGAGATGTCTTGGATGAAGCTTTAACAGGAAAAATGCACCAGTGAATAAAGTTCGGAATAGCTTGGAAGTAACAAGTACAAATAATTATTTTATGAAGTACCCTCATTGATGCTCCCTTCTTTCGGAGTTCCGGTATTGATTCTAGGATGTACTCTGATAAAATACTGCACTACTGCAGGTACGAGATGAAGTTGGCGCATCCCCCATTGATATTGCAAGAGCTTACATGGGAAGTCGTAGGATAAGTAAGGGAAATGATTCTTACGGTTTTGTATCCAAGGTGGAGCAAGCTCCCCAAAATAGGTTTCATCCACCACCTTCACCAAAGTCATCGACTTGTTGGCCTGCTGCCATGGTGCAAGATCAGCATGGTCATTTTACTCCACTGAATCAGAGAGGATATGGGCTTGTTGAGTTCCCGAGGACCCCATACTCTAGAACTTTATTGCCGAAATCCAGAGATAGGGTTTGTACTGTGACTAAATTAACTTGTGCTTCAACCATACTTTTGTTAATCCGGGAATAGATATTCATGTTGCACTTCAATTTTGCCAGCAGACTCAGTCGCAGGTTGGTAGCAGGTGGCTAGATCCCTCGGTGAAACCCTTCCAACAATCTCAATCATCAATCTACAGCCAGGTATATGTTTGTCTTAGCAACTTCCTATTAAAAAAATCCTCTGTACTAAGCGATTTCCTATAGCTTCCTACATTGATTTGCAGGTTCTTGCGTGTTTATAAGAATTCTGTGATCATTAGTCATTATTTTAATGTGATAGAACTCTTTCTGAATGTTCTCATGAAAATATTTCAGGAGAAGACTAGGGTTGATTTACCTCTTCCAAGCTATGGATCTGTGGGACCGATTCGGCGCATACGGAATAAATTTGGCTCAGAATCTCGCCCTAGGAAATCCATTTTCCTGAATTCTCCAAATGCTTCTTCACCTTTAGAAAAAGTTGGTGCTTCCAAATTGTTCTTGCCTGCTGCCGGAAAGAATTTGGAAGTTAGTCAAACTAGTGGTGCAGAGAAGTACCAGTCAGTGGATCATAGAGTAGGCAGGTTTGAAGAAGCTATGCCACTCATAAGTTCTTCAAATGATACTGTAAGAAAAATATTAGAGCAACTTGATAGACACAAACCCACTCCTGTAGAAAAGGCAGCTGAATTGAAGCTGGCAAGCGAATGGAAGAAATATCCCGGCAAAGAAATCTCTGATTCCACTCCAAATGATAAAATGAAATCATCACATTTAGGAGAATTTGGTATACGTATGAACAATGGTCTGGCAGCTGCCCAATCGTCCAAGGAAGGAGATAATGGAACAGTCAATCGTGTGGAAATACCTCAGGAGCAAACTACGCGTGAAACTGACACTGGTACGGATGCTAGTGCTAAAGCTGCTAGTATAGCTAATGTGTTTGGTACGACAGCTAAAGCCAATACTGTCCCGCCCTTCACTTCTAAGGCAGCTGATTCCCAAGTTAAAAGTTTATTTTCTGGTTCTCACACTCCAAGTTTGTGCAAGGTACGTATTTGTTATTGGAAGTTGCCTTTTCAAATGGCATTAATCTGCACCTTCCTAACATTCTCGAGTTTGTTCTTAAAAGCAACTTCTTTTACAGTTCAAAATTTAATTTATGCATTAGAAGATGGAGGGTGCAAAAGCACAAAACCACCTGGGGATGTTAATTTAGGCGTTGTTGCTAATATAATATAGAATCGCCACTTAACATGGATGTCTTTGCTGCAGGACTTGATACGCACTGATGATGGACAGAAAGATAAAGGTTCTACCCCACAGTGGCCTTCTTTCCATAATCAAAGTAATGGGCAGAATGCTGCTGCAACGTTATCCAACTCCACGGGTTTCCAGCTACCAAGAAATGCTCCTGGACAAGCCTCTGGTGCAAAACCTAACTTGCCATCCATTTTTGTGAATAAGCCCAATCCTGGAAATGCGACTTCCCCAGACAATGGGTTTGGATTCAGTTTCCCAGTCGCTGCGTCATCTGGTGCACTCTCAGAACCACCAACACCGTCCATGCCATCGCCCGCAGCCGGTGTCCTCTCTCAGCCAGTGGATGCATCCACTTCTCCAGTATACGCCTTCGGCACTGGTAAATCAGCTGAACGACTTGTCTTCTCTTTTCCCTCTACGAGCAATGCATCTGTTCTCGTGGATGCTTCAGACCTCAAGTTTAGCTTCGGAACAGACAGGACATCAAGACTATCTTTTGGTGCAATAGGAAAAGCAACATGCTAATTTGAAGGTTTGTCGATACTCTTAGCTGCAGGATTTTCACCCAATGATGGAAACTGTTTCATAATTTTTTGTATTCTCACAGCTTTCATTTTGAAGGATGGATGAATACCTGATATTAAAAGTTTTAGCAAACACATAATTGCCTTTTGACTTGATTATGATTGTCTTATACATCTGAGATATAGAATTCTATTGACTATCCGTATGTTGAAGGTTAATTTAAGCTAAGGTGTTCGGACTCTCTAAAAATGTTGCTGCACCCGTGTTGGAGCTTTCAAAAATGCAGTATTTATGAAGGATTGGACATGTACCCGATGACATTTTTGTATGGATTTTGAACTGTGTATTTCAAATACACTATTAAATTAAACAAAAGCTATTGAGTTCGTTCGAATCGTATCTAGTCACTACCTTCCTTACAAAGCAGAGTTATATAATATTCTTGTTTTATTTCATTTTCTCCTCATTTTAGCCCCAACCAAACATAAATAACTAAATCAACACCAAATATCCTTAGTTATTCAGTTACAACTAGGGTCTAGCTAGTTTCACAAACACCAATTCTAGTTGTCACATAAAAGAAGAATTTGAACTAGATCTAGTTTTAACACAAGTAGAGAACATGATGCCTTAAGAATCATGCATTGATTGTACAAAAAATTCAAAAACTTTCCCAACTTAAAAGAATTTATCCCTTTGGCCATGTAAGTATATAAATCCCAAGTTGTTGATAAGATGGCCCTACTCACACATGATTTTGTACAACTAAGGTGGTGTTTGAATCAACTTTTAGCTAATGTCGACTATTTTATTGGGTATCAGTTACTTTCATTCAGAATAGATGTTGGGCAACTTTATTCACCAATCAGACGAATAAATAATAAAAATATTATCTAATTTCTTATTTCTCTATTAGAAATTGAATTAACACTATCATAATATACCATCATTTCTAGATTACTAAACCACATACTTTAATGTATGGAATATCTCTAATCTCCTATTTATCCAAGAAATGGACTAACATACATGAATTTCACTTTATACTATTATCAAAGATATGAAGTCTTTGTCTTTGATGTGACATGTTTTTAGTTTTTTATTTGATCTAAGATTTTTTATTTTGGAATTCAATTAATTTCGATCGCACCAAAGTGTTCCATCAAAATCGATTTATTTTATAAGATTTAAATTCAAATTTTCTAATTAATAATAAAAAAAATTATTTAGCATTTCACGAATGATGAATAATCTTTGATGTGACCTACTACCAAGGTTTTCATAGTGTCATTAATATTTGATTCTTTTTCTCTCTTATTTGATTCTTTTTCTTCAAGGGGTACAACTATGATAACAAAGAATTAAATCTATGAAAAAAATCTTTTAAAATTTCATTAGACCATGTAAAACAAAATAAAAATACCTTAAAAAAACCGCATCGAACCGATAAATGAACACTCATAATTTTTTGGACCTTTTCTCTTTAATTTTTTTATTTAAAAAAATTGAATCACATTAATAAATAATATACTAAATAATAAATAAATGCGTGTGTGTACATATTATTAATATTTATACAACAATATTATCAGAAAATGTGTCAAAAAGAAGGGTCACTAGTCAGAGAATGGGGAAAGTCAGATATGAAATGACAAGAAATGAAATGAATGCTAAGCAGACATGAATTTGACATTTCAGATTCTGTGTTACAGTACTCCTTTCTATTCCACACTCTCTCTCATCGCTCTGAAACATATATAAATTACGAGCGGATCGATAAATCGAGCTTAGATCGTATTTAGTAAAATCTTACTGAATATATGTTATTGTTATTAATATTGTTGTTGTTGTTGTTGGATCAGTACATTGAGCGTATAAAAAATCGTAGAAGAAGTGACTCAATGCACCATAAGTATTATTTTGATTCCCTTTATTCAATTATGAACTCTACAAAGTTTTATCAGTTTCAACGCCTCACATTGTATGTTTCAATTAGTCAAGTTAGTTCATTTTACCAGTTTTTAAAAATCGAGGAGTCTAAACCTCAAATTTTAAATGCTCTTTATAAAACATATGGTCAAATACAATTCCGACTCTAACCCCAACTTTAATTTTTTTTTAAAAATAAAAATGAATAATATTTGAGTTTCTTGATCGTCTTAAGGGTTATGATTTGATTGATACAGAGTTTAACGAATGAAAAAAGACTGTTAAATTGGATGATATTAAATTAAAAATATAAATAATTTTTAAATTTTATGATCTTAAATTTATCTCGTAGAATATTGAAATTGATGAATTTTTTTTTCAAACAAATCCTATTACTCTGGTAGTCTATTTGTTAACTTATTCCATCTCTTAACCAAATTTTGCAGATCCCAAGGAGACTTTGTTCAATCATTCATTGTTTTTTTTTAATTGCCTTTCTTGTTGCTCTTAGATTCTTTTCTCTGATAAATTCTTTCTTTAACTTATTTTTGGTTCAAAATAAGTGTTGTTTTAAATAAATTTAAAATATTTTTTTGTTTTAAAATAAATATTATTTTACAAAACATAGTTTGTTTCAAAATAATTTTTATTTTTGAAATTTAAGACAATAATCGGTAACTATTTTTTTATTATTATTAAAAAACAACTTCTTAATAATGCTCAATTTTTTTAAAAAATATCTAATAAATATGAATAATTTAATAAATAATACCTTCTATTTATTATTATTCTTTAATAAATATAAAAAGAGCTAAGTTGGCACTTATTTTTGACCGGAAGAAGTACATACGAATAAATATATGAAATCAAAGAAATTTAACACTTACTATATATACATACAAATTCATTTTAACTTTACACATACAATATAATTTTTTGACAAATCCTTTTCAATACCGAAGTTTTGCCCACAGGGTGGAGCCACACGTACTTGAGGGGGTGTCAACTGGCACCTGTATTGATTCTCATTGACTTATTCGTGAATTTACCTCTTTATATGTTGATATCACATCATCAAAAAATGATCTTCACCAGCAATTAATTAATGACAACAGCTTAATTACAGCAAAATATGTATTTTTTTAGAGACGATTAACAACTAATATCGATCAAGAGTTTAACATTCTTTACTAATGTGTATATTTATTGCTATTAAAAAATATTTTTATCATAATATATTCTTAATGAAAATTCTACCTCCGCCATTATCGGTCCATTTTCAGATGCATAAATGCATGTCTCATCCTTTGATCCAGAGGGTTCAAAGATGCTAGCTAGCTAGCTAAATGGACCTACATGTTTATAAAAACATGTACCTCACAAATTCTTGGTGGCAACTGACAATCATAAATATCTTTTCATATTTCATAATTTAATTTTTTTTTTCTTATTCTTACATTTAGTCAAGAAAAATGGTTTAAATTTGTCAATGTATATGAAAAAAAAAAAATTGTTCAATTTTATCATATACTTTATTATTAACAAATTATTTCGTATTTATATTTATGTTAACGAAATTCAAGCGTAAAATAGGTAGACTTCACATAATCAAATTCTTAAAAAAAAATAAGATCTTTATTTATGCATTGACTTCTGATTAAGGTTTAATTTTTTTTTTCTCAATTAGAGCTTTATTAATTAAGGGTCAGGACTCTTTTTCTAACTAAGAATTAAACAAAAAAATATTAATGGATAATAAAGCTGTTGAATTAATTGGAATATTATATAGTATAGTACATGGCAAATTTGACCATTTTACTTTTTATTAATTAATCATGTTAGTATTCGTTTCTTTATCTTTCTTTTTTTTTGGATTTTTTTGTTATCGATGTATATAGTACAGATATAATTGATTTGACTATTCATCCGTAAAACTTAAAAAAAATTGAGAAAATATTTCTTTGGATTTCTTTAGTTTGTCAATGTCACTCATAAATTGTACTAATTCCTTTCATGGTCTTATATAAGTTTTGAGAAAAGCAAACTGATTCTTTTGACCATACATAAAAACTATTTACTCTTTTTTAAAATTTTTATTTTATTTTATTTGAAATTTAATGTTTGATCATAAAGATTTCAAATTCAGCTTGAAGTCAAATTCGAAAACAACGTATAACCGGTTTTTTCAACTCATTTTTCACTTTTGATAATATTATTTCAATTGTTCTTTGCAAAAAGTATCACCAGACATAACACCATCTTTAATTTCAATTTCATAAATTCCAAAAAAACAAAAAGAATATTTGAAATTCACACAACAAAGATAGCATCTTAATATAAATATTATTACATTGTCATAGCTAAATTATCTATAATCGTCTTTGTTACTCGAATTTTTTAAAAATATCATTACATTCGTATTGAATTCATAAAAAATGCATAGATTATAGAGGATTCGACACACATCCTGCCAGCATGATTGCAGAGTGTGAGCAACTTGTTACTTTATTTATTATAGGACTATATTAAGTTATTATGAATCTTAAGTAAGTTTAATAGTGTGAAATTTTTCTACATTTTTTGTTTGTTTGTATACTCTTGATATACAAAACTCAAAATAGAATAAGTGAAGTGCTCCATGATGAAAGGTGCAATTTTTCAAGTGCACATGGAAACAATTAGTGACATATGTAATCTTCCTTATTCTTTTATTGGTAAACAGAGTCATATAAAAGTTTTGGACCACTTATTCTTTTGAAAAGTTGAATGAATGAAAAAGAAAAATGTTGAGCATGCAAATTGTTAAAAAGTGTTTGTTCTTAGTGCTTTGAGGCAAAATAATATTTGGGGGTAGGGATACAAAGATTGGATGCCAGGCCAATAGGCATTTTGTGGTCCATGCATGATATTGTGTTTCACATAGGTAACATAATTGCTTCATTTGTGGAAGAGTTGTAAACTATATGATATGGTTGGACATAAAAGGTCTTTTACTCACCTTTGGGTGAAAAAAGAGAAGAAGAAGACTTCAACTTTTGCCATCAAATATCACTCCAATCTACATAGAGAGAGACATGAACACATAGTGATGTTTGAAAACATAATATCAGAATTGGCAAGTCTCTAGTAGTTCAAAATTGGTTGTAGACTCTGAGGATGACAGAGTGATTAAAGTGAAGGAGAAGCAGTCCTCACTTCACTAGAGTGACTATTGCATGGGAATACAAAGTCCATTAGAGGTGCTCAGTTCACAACAACTTTAATAAGAGTACTATTTTCCATCCTCAGATAGATGATATGTTGAGGGATTATGCATTAGGTTGTTGGAATGATTGAGTTCACTTATGATAACAGTTATATGTTGATATGACACCATATGATGATAACAGTTATATGTTGATATGACACCATATGATGATAACAGTTATATGTTGATAGGATTAAAATGACACCATATGAAGCCCTATTATACATCCCCTATTGATGTTGATAATTGATTTTAACTCAAAAGTCTCACTTATTATGAAAAGCATGATGCATGTTGGAAGGAAGGAAAAGCTTAGTACCTGATACAAGATCTTTCAAAGAATTAGGGAAGTAGCCTACACAGTTGACCCCTATCTTGTGTATTATTTAAGAAAAAGAATACAAGATGAGGATCAAATTTAAAGATAACTCAAATAAATAAAAGAGACTATCATTTACATATGAGATGACCAAGGATGTACCTTCAATTTCTAGGCTCAGAAAGTAATGTACTATGTTCTTTGGGGTAGAATTCCACCAGTGCAAGAGTCCATTTAGCATATTTGTTATGTTGAACCTTATGCCTAATGGATGTGATATATGTTTGTCATACTCTGCATAAACATAATCTGTCTTTGGGAATCCAAGTTAAATCTCTTAATATTATTGTATAAAGGAAGTTTCCTTTTCAAGAGTCTCCACATGATGATAAAAGAGACTTAATAATTATATAGAGTGAATCTTGATTGTTCCACAAAATAATATTGATTTCTAAGAGGAAGAGCCACATAGAAAATTAGATTACTCCTAAGACAAATATTTAGCTTTAAGAAATTTAATCCATAAAGAATTCTCTCAAAATTCACTTTCATCATTAGGAAACCATAACTGACTTCTACGATGACACCATAAATACTATTCTCTCAAAATTCACTTTTCTTGAGTTTTGGTGTTAAAACATCGATGATATGAGGTGTTAATTATAGCTCAAAATCACTATTTTGGATTGCCATGGGGTTAGATCGTTCTCCTCTCTTAAACTTATAAGAATAATATGAAAGATACAACTTTAAGACTCAAAAATAAAATAAAAAAATGTAGGCTATAGACATAACTTTCATCCACCACAAATATTCAGGTCGTTACTTTTTATAAAAATATCCAAATTATTCCTAACTTCCAAACATCCATATTCATACTTTTAGCATATCACTTTCAATGTGTGACATAATATGTAACACCCATGGGGTTTTACACACAACTTTTAACAAATTGTTGTCCAACCAAAAATAAGACCTAACTTTAATTAGTTGACACATCTCAAAAGCTTTTTAAAGCCTTTTAGGTTTTTGCTTGTCCTTAAATGAAGGTTTCAATTTCTGGTTATGATGTTATATAGGACATTTGATTTGAATGAAGTGTGTATATATATATATATATAGTAGATGAAAAGTAACCAAAATGGAATAGTTTTATATATTTTCTAATTGTGGTATCTGCAGCATTTAAAAATTGGGAACGCTGGAGTCCCATTATTGACAAGACTTTAGAGTAAGATATAACAATGTAAAATAAGTACTGAAGATAAGACCCCTCATCAAGGTACGAGACATAAATAAATTCACCTTTATAACTTTATAATAAAAATAGTAATAAGTTTTTCTATGTTTTAACTTCAAATTGCAACACAAAATCTAACATAACATAGTTACATAATTGAACTTTTGGAGGTAATATTTGAAAATCAAGAGGTTCGAGCCCGTGGAGACAGTAATGCTTGTATTATGGTAGACTGGTTTGAATCCTGTAAACGCGGCTATTCTTTTTTATTAATTGTTAAATCAAGTGGTATTTGCTAATGAAATGATTTGATAAATTTATAAATATATATTGTCCTTAACTTTTTTAGACCAAGGATGAATAATTAACAAGTTCAGTAATGTGTTTAACATATTAAGTGAAGATGTTTTTACAACCACATTCATGAGTTCTTCTTACAAACTTTATTCATATTTTTCAGCATTTGTGTTGACAATTTCTCATATTTTAACATTTACAAACGTCCACTGACCAATTGTTGCTAGCTTTAAATTCATTTCTGATATCTTTAGTTTTATTTTTAAAACAAAAATTAACTTAACATGAATAAGTGGGATTTTGCATTAATATCAAAACAGATATTTTTTAATTCCATTATTATTTTGGCCATGAAATTTGTCTTCAAATATTTCCAAGGAGCTAGTTTTTGGGACTTCCGTTCACAAAACTTCAAATTAGTTTCAAGTAAAATGCATGTCCAAACGCCACTTCAAATTTCAAAAACTCAAAATTTCAAGTTTCAACTTCAAAATTTATGGTTAGACGGGAGCTAAACCAAAGAAATTAAGCGCATTCAAACGATTAATATCATATGTATCAAGTTAAAGAACAAGATATGATGGAGAAACCTCTCTAAAGTTTTCTTTCATTATAGAAAGACAATTGATAGAGGAAGACAATAATAATTAAAGAAACTTAGTTTTTTCAACAATATATAAGTTGAAATACAACGAATTAATTAGAAAAAAGACTTAATTATAATATATAGTTTATAAAGTCCACACTCCATAGAACATCTTGATGTCACACTCTTGTCTTCAATTTCAACACACAGCTTCATAAAATGAAGATCTTTTATTTGTCTAGCAAAGTAGCTTATAGTTTTCTGCTTCCTGAAAATTAATGTAACAAAAGAAAATTACTAATATAGAATATTAAAAATATAGCCATCATTTTACATAGTGTAACATAAAATTAGTACTCAAATTAAATTTCAGACATCAAGATAATCTACAGATTATACTTTCTTTGGAAGAAAAAAAAACCAATGCCCCTCTTTGATATTCAAAACCATGTCACTTAGATTTCTGAAATATAATATTCAGATCTCTCTACAACAGTCATCTTCTATAACAACTAAGTTATATTTGGAACCAACTTTCACGTTATGTTATATATGTTCTCTATAACAATATTTCGCTATAACAATCAAAAAAATATCTAGATAAATGACGTGGTTATAAAAAAAGGCTTAACTATAAGATTAATTAATGTCAAATGACCCTAAGAAGAAAAAATTACTAGACCAAAGTTTATGCACCATGAGGGTTTTATAAAGATGCAAATATATATATATATAGATTTGAGTTATAAGTACATTACCACAAGCAAGTTTGGCTTGATTGTTGCTCTCCAACATGAGTCCAAAGTGAATATGAGGGAAGTGTGCCCACTACACCACACAAAAATAGAGCTTAAACATCATACATCGACAGAGTAAAGAATTTTTATACTATTATTTAAAAGATAACTACTTCCGTAACAAAAAAGGCGAGATTAGTAACTTAGATATACAAGTTACCTGTTATAACATGTTAAAACATATTGATAGCATAAATATTCCTTATATTGTCAATATTTAACAAAAAAATAAAAATGAAAAAAGGGTTTGAAGAATGTAAGAAAAAAGTAGTTACATTTTTGGCAGCAGTACTAAATGCTTCCCTGTGACTGATATCTGGATTATTAGCTTTAATCCTCTGAATCTCTTCTCTGCACATTTAGGCATTTTGTGTCAAAAAATATTTAAAAAAATAAAATTGATAGTGGTTATTTCTGCAAAAAAAAAAAAAAAAAAAAGACTTTAATAAAGATACATATATACTTTATGAACTGATTATATGCAGAAGGTACTCTCTGCCTCTTCTCGGGAGCTGAAAAAAGAAAACACACTAAACATTAATAACCAAACAAAAATATTCGTATACTGAGGTACGTGATATAATATTTTATGTTGGACGTTGTATATTTTTGAAAAAAAATAAATGTAGGTATGTTTATTTATATATGAATATAATTACGTCGATTGACAATCCTCTCCTCATGAACGTTGTTTGTGATTGGGGTTCTCATTGACATCCTGTTCATGTTGCATTTGGTTGATGAACCAAAATCCATCCTGTATTCAGGAGCAGTGTAGTTTGGAACCTAAAAATATGTCAAAAATATACATAATTTCATAAGAAAGTTATTGAAATAAAGAGATACATAAAGTTTGATATAAGAAAACATTAAATTTTGATACATTTATATTGATTGGTATTAGCCTCCGATCTACTTTTACTTGTCTGTTATATCAGTCTAGTCATTCAACAACAATATAATCGCAAAGTGCGTCTGACATATATAGTAATAGTTGGATAGTTGACACTTCTCACCTCTTTCTTAAAGTCGAGCCCAACTATTAAATTGATTATACCAAACATAATTTTATTATAAGCTCTTAACTACTAGTACTAGGCCATGATTTATTTTTATTTTTTTTACCTTTGTATGGAGTTTTTCAAGATCCAAATTCTTGTAAGAGTAGAAACAAGAAACAAGGAAAATTGTGTTTTTGCTTCTTTTTTTTAGTCGATGATTTATCAAAAACAACTTCTTCTCTTCCTGTTAATAATACTGATAAGTTCTGCGTACATTATATCCTCTCTGAACCCCGGCACTATACTGAATATGTGTAAGGGGTGGGGGAGGGGTGGTAGGTATAAGAGGGTTTTCTTTATGGTTTGACCAAAAAGTTTGAAGTGATGTTTTATGTAAAAAGAAGAGAAGATAGGTCATAACAGCATTGAAGTGACTGAATCAGTTAGGGATTATAAATACAAAATAAAATAAAATTAAATGGACCAAAAATTCCTAGTTTTTAGGCTTTGTTGCCACAGTAGAAGACAAACCCTGATAGAAAATTTTAAAAAAAATAGTTAAAATAAATAAATTAAACTATCAAATCAAAACAATTCTTCTATATATATAAAAAAAGTATAGCCTAGAAAAATGTTAGATTTATAAAAGCTGCAAGCCTCAAATAGAAAATAAATATGTAACATTTAATTATTATTTTTAGTTAATATGGCGGCTATATATATTTAGTATAGTACTTAAATTTTTAATTTTTTTTTTTTTTTGAAAAACTCGATCTGAGTATTAATATGTCTGTACATATTTATTCCCTCAAAAGAATACAAAATAAAAAAAAAAAAAAACCCTGGAATTCAGAAGCCTATGATTAATTATGATACATAGAGAAAAACAAAACGCCCACAATTTGAGCTGCAAAAAGAAATTTAAAAGAGATTTTTTTTTAATTTTTCTTTTTTTTTTAGTTTTTTTAATTTTTCCTTTTTTGGACCTAACCTGAACGTGATGATTTTGCCACGAAGCGGAAGAAGAAGACTGAAATGCAGCTGCCATGTTAACGGACCACAAATTTGTGCAGTGTCCACAACGAACAGTCACAATATCAAATAGGCTGCTGCATGGAACACTCACCTACAACAATTAATTAAGAAGAAAAAAAAATTAACACAAATTTAAGATCTTGAAATTACTAAAATTTGTTGAAAAATATGGAGGTAGTAGCAAATATAGACTAGTTCGTGTTTAACTCTGTTGAAGTGTGTGACTATATCATCTGAATACAACTTTAAGTTATTAGAGAAAATGTACATTTTTATTTTACATAACTCTCAATTATATCTTCAACAAACTCTTGGTTATTATATGTGTGTGTGCGCGCGTGCTAAATTTTGGGGCACACATACACAAATCCAAAAAGCAGAATTCACCGACTCTAAATCTTGAAATCACGATATATATATATATATAAAGTTTAATTTTCTTGTTTTTTCTTTAGTTTTAGAGGGGTTTTCTAAATCTTGAAAATCTCTACTTACAAACCCTTTTTTTTTGTGTGCACAACAACATTTCAAAATAGAGCTATTTTTGGGAAAGAAAACCCTAAAAATATAAAGAATTTTTGTTTTTTTTTTGGGAAGAAAGTGATGATTATTGAAAGCACACATGAGGGGAAATTAAAAGCTCATCAAAATATAGTCATGAGGAGCACTTAGTGCAATCTTTTCAGTAAAACAAAAAGAAGAGAAAGGTATATAAACACAGAGCTAGAAAAAGAGAGAAAGGTATAAAAAATAAAAAAAAGAGGAAATTAAATCTCTTATTAGCAATAGTAAAGACTTGTCTTCATCAAATTTTCATTAAAAAAAACTCATAAAATGAACAAAGAGGAAAATAATTCTGATTAAACGGTTCAGGGTTCAGGATTCAGGTTTCAGGATATAATATGAATTTTCCTTTTTCCTTCTATTCTTTGACTACAAAACATCAAAGAATGAAGAAGAAAGAAAAGTCTCTATATGGATTGTGACTTGACTTCTCAAAGCAAATTAAAAACAAAGAAAACCCCAAAATTTATATAGATCACTTGATTTGTGTGTATATATATATAAAATAACAATAATATTAACAAAACACACAAATTAAAATAACTCTTTGAATTCTCAAAATCAGCTTTATCTTCTCACACATGACAAAGATAGTTCAAGCACAAAAAAAGAAGAAAAAGAAAAGACAACCAAAATTCACACATAGAAAAACTCGGATTTAGAGTAGGTTCTGCAGGTTCAACTGAACTCACATCTTTCTATTACATATACTTATTAGATCATACTAATTTAAAATCTACCGACTCTAGATCCTGAATTCATATTTTATTTTCCATATGATAGAAAAAAAATTCAAGGTCGAAACGAAGATAGATAGATAGATAAATAGATAGATACCGCAAGAACAATATTGCAAAAGTTGCAAGGTATATAGCAAAGTTGATCAGAAGCAACATCAATGCAACTTGCCATTTTTTGATGGATTTTTTTTTTTTTTGTTTATTTGAAGAAAGAAGAGGAAGAAGAAATGGTTAATTCAAGATGAAAGAAGAAGGAACAACACCAAATATATAGAGCTTTTTTTTTTAGAGACACTATAAAGAGAGAAAAAAATTCTTTTATTTATTCTCTCTCTATAATATAGGTTGCTTTTTAGAGGGGGGGGGGGGTCTAATATAATGTAGTATCAAAAACAGTAAAAATTGTGTTTATATAAAGAAAGACATATTACTATTCCCTACAAAATACATCTATCTTTAGAAAGCAAAC
>JAJONR010010145.1:0-20200 GCA_029582245.1 Solanum etuberosum
AAAAAAAAAATAGTTTCAAAAACCAAAAATTGTATTTCAACAAAATTTAATAAAATAATTGAAATTATGTCACGACCCAAATTCATAAATCGTAATGACTCCTATGTTCACAACGGATAGTAAGCCAACCAATAATCTTGCCAATTCAACTTAATAAAATTAAGAGAAGGATAAGCGACCAATAAAATATCCCAAGAGTAAGTCCCACAAAAATGAAAATGTGGAAGACTGAAATATCACCCAAGATTTGGTGTCATAAGTACAAAAACTTCTAAAATACAGTGCAAATCTGAAACTCAATGCCAAGTCTAAACCTAAAAAATATTATGTCTGAATACTAAAACAATATCATAAATAACGGGATAGAGGGAGGTATGGGCCGCGGAACAGCCAATCAACTCACCACAACTCCAAGATAATCAAAACTCGGACTCAGTAAGCTCAACCAGATGCGCTCGTATTCTGAATCGGATATTCACCATAAGAGAAAGCAAAAAGTGTAGTATGAGTACAAAACCACCTATACCCATTGAAAGTCAAAAGTGGGGGGGGGGGAGGGGGGTAAATTAAATGTTCCTTTAGTCGACTTTCTGTATGGGATAGTTGACTCACCTTCAGATTAGTATAACAATATAAGGTAAGAGTAAAAGACTCAGAGAGTTTTATAGTGGTTCGGAACACCGGTCTGGTTCGTACTTGGTTCGGAACACCGGTCTGGTTCCTACTTCCAGTCCCCTTGGGCTTAAAGGGTTTACTTAAGAGTTTGTTGAGAACTTGGGTGGTACATAATATTATGACTAAGATCCCTATGTGATGTTCAAATTGGATCTTCTACTTTGACACAACCTCTACGTGTATAACCTACACTCAGATCTTTCTTTCTCTTTTCTTTTTCGATTGTATGCTCACAAGAATATAAAGCTTTTACGAAAGTCAATAAAATACAATAGTCCAAGTTCAAGTGAAGTGCGTACTTCACAACTAAGGCTATGAGTGGTTTATATAGTGTTGAGGACTGCTCTTTTAAGGAATAACCCAAGGGTGTTTTAAATTAAGAATCTTGTTTGAATCCTTGATTTTGGTTGATTGATTCATGTCCATATCATATATGTGCATGAGAAAGCCGATTACTTCCTTCTCTTGGAGATATTTTTGTAATCTTTATACTCTTCCTTCTCTTGAAGATCTTCTTGTAATCTTAATACTTGGATAATTTTATTGATCGCCTATCTTCCAGATTGGATTCATCCTAGTCAGACGCTAGGATTGTGGTTGTCTTGATTTTGTATCCCTTGAATGATGGCTTTCATTTCTTGCGTTACTTTAGTGAGTATAAATTGATTCCTTCCTTCCTGGTAATGCTTGAGTCTTGACGTCCTTCCTTTTTGAATTCCTTGCCTACAATTTATCATATACATGTTGAGTATTTCATTTTCAAAATTAATCGATTCTACGAGGCTATCAATCTCCCCCTTTTTTATAATGACAATTAATTCACAATTTTGCATAGAGTCTAAAGAGATAATAAAACTTCCCTGATATATGTCTATTTGCGGTTTCCAAGAGAATTATATAGCTCCCCCTGACTATAGGTTGTATGGCTCCCACTCTATCTATTGTTTCCTGTTTAGAAATTTTTGGGACAGATTCTCCCCCTTTGGCATAATCAAAAAAAGAGAGAAGACATAATACGACAATTAAACAGAACAAGAAGTAGCAGATAAGAACTATAGTAGGAAGGCGGAAAACATTCAATATACAACCTACAAAATAGAAGAAAGGACAGACCCCATAGAAATGTTGTTCTGAAGTAGCAAAAAATAGGAGCAAAAGAGGATGGTCTAGCGATCACTCAGAAAGTATTTCAGGGTATTTATAACCTTCCCACAAAAGGAATTGTAGGATCGTTCAACATTCTTAGAAAGGTGGGAGTAGGATGTCTAGACAGAGATGGCAAGGTCAGTGTTAGAGGAGTAAACTCCACCTTTGAGGGAGTCAACTTGCTTGATTAACCTATTGACCGTAGAGATGCCTTCCTGCTTTATACCAGTCATTGCAATGCGCAGCTTACCCACATCTATACTACTGTCATTCTGAAGGACAAATACCTTTTCAACAACATCTTGGAGTGTCTCCAGTCCATATTCCACAGCAAGAATGCAAGTTTTGAGTTCATCGGTGTCCTGTAGCAAGAGCGGAGCTCACTCTGCACATATCTTAGTTAATTTAACGATCCCAGTCCTGGCCTTGATAAAATCCCTTTTGACCCATTTGTTACCAACCTGCATATACCCCATACTCGAGAATGTACGAGAATCGTAAGTAACATTGATCTCAATGTGTGTGAACATCGAGACGTCAACCAATCGATCCACCAGAATTCTAAGATGAGAAGTCCATATGGTAGATGATGAGTCTAAGATTTCCACTCATTTAGGGTTGTGTTTTCATAGTTTTATTGTCCTCAATGCCTAATTTATACTCTAAACTGATTTTAAAGTGTTGATTTGCAGCAATGAAGGCTAAGGAGCAAGGCAAGGACATTATCAGGCAAAAAGGAGCGAAAAAGCTGAAGAAGTTGAAGACAGGCTGGTGATCGCCAAGACCCCTCGGCGAACCGTCGAGTGGCTCTTCAGCTCGGTAAAATATCCACCATGCCAGGCCTGGGGAAAAACTTTCTTGGCGATGGAAATGGAAAGTCGGCATACCGTCCAATGGATCGACAACCTCAATCCTGATTGTCCAAAGTCACAGAACCCTGAGGTTAAAGAGCCAAGGCAGACCAGTGATGGAATGGAGCTATTTGCACGTCACCGACTTGGTCAGCGACGCTCGACTTACCTCTCCTAATGATCCCGAAGTCCAAAATTTGAAATCGTATAAATTGAATTTTAAAATCCAGACTTGAGGAGAGTTATTTTTTCCTGAGTAATTTTTCATAGTAGAACTTGGAGTTTTCTTTGGAGATTTTGTTTTACTTGGTTTTGAGAAATTTTCAATTGGGTTTTTGAATTAAGTTGATTTGAAGCATTCTAGAGATTTGGGAATCATTACCCAGTTCATGGATAACATAATTGGTAATCGTTTCTTCCTTTTTATAATGTGCGGCTAAAACCCCAATTCCTGGGGTGTGATCATGTAATTATTTGCTTCAATTAGTTTATGGGTATTGTTGTTTACTGATTTGAAGTGGGCTTAATTGATAGTTGTGTATTAATCTATGAATTGGAGTTGCAATTGTAAATTCTAACTTAGTGTTCTGGGCTTGCTTGAGAAAGAGGTTTAGAACTAAGGTTTTCAATTGATGATTGTAGTGATTGGGTTATTGTGGGTTCAGCTCGAGAGAGTGAATTCTAAACTCGATTCTACCTATCTAGCTCGAGAGAGTAGATAATTGAGGTATTGGGCTGCTTACAATGTTAAGCTTGTCGAGGTTTGAGAGAACTCGCTTGAATCATAATAGTTGTTCGAGAGAAAGCTATTGCATCTATAGTCTAACCTACCCACTGAGATTCAGCAATTGTTAGTAAATTACAACTACCCATATAGCAAAATTAGCTTATAATCGATCACATCCCCGATAATTTCTCTCGACTTATTGATTCCCCTGTTTTCGTAATTGTTATAGTTGATAATTGACAAACTAAATCCCCCCATCTGACATCCGTGCAACCCCTTTGATTTATTTAAATGATTTCGATAATTTCTATTCCTATAACCGATTAGACCACATTTATAACTTCCTATTTGAATTCGAACTTGTACCGCTCCCTGTTTGTTCGACCACAACTCTTTGTTGGGTTTTATACTAGATTACGATCGCCTACACCTAGTATTGGATAAGGTATAGTTGAGCGTTTATCAGTAGACTTTCTGAAGCATTGGAGTCCTCGGCACTTTCCAGGATATACTCTTTTAACCAGTCTGCCTAGTTGATGCAGTATTTCTTGAGTAGATAGTACAGTACGAACACATCCCGAGTAGAGAGGCTACTCAGAGGGCCTTTCCAGGGTAGAAGAGTGGTGGCAATGATGTGCACAAGAATGCGATGCTCGAAGCACAAAGAAAAGGGACCAACGTCAGACAAGTCAGCACCGGGTTCAGCCACGGCTATCTTAGCACCTTCCAGGGATACCTTAAAATCATCAGGCCAGACAACATTCATTTATAGAATTACACCAAAGAATTTAGTACCAAAAACATCCGCAAACAAGAGATCATTGACAATAATACGACTACCAATAACAAGAGTTTCCAATTCACCACTGTCATTAGAGATACGGAGATTCGCATAGAACAAACGAACATCCTCTTCAAAGAAATCAAGATCATAGATACTAAACAACTAGGTATAGCTTCTGACATTTGAGAAAAGAACTTACCAGACAGTGAGAATCCCTTAGATTGATTACCTTACCAGGAAAAATGGGTTGAGGTTTGAAGCTATCATATCTGTTCTTCTGTTCAACTCCGCAAAACCTTTGCATCTCTTTAGGAGAGAGAGATCCAGATGCACTAGTATGAGGTTTCTTCATTTTCACAAGGGAGGCTTTCCTTTTGAATGAAGGACAGGGAGAGACCAAGGAGTAATCTGAAGAATCGGAGGAAGTCAGAATGTTCAATTTGAAGGACCCCGAAGAGTTATGATCGGAGCTGTTTAGAGATTCCATGGAATGAGTTCGAGGCATGTTTTGGATGGAGGAAGAAGAAAATAAGGAAATAAATAGATTAGAGGGGAAGGAGAAGTGTTTGAAGGAAGAAAACAAAATCTTGACATGAATGAAGTGAGAAGACGGAAAGGAAAGGTTTTTATGGAGAAAAGGAACAGACAAAGCAGAGTAATAATTATGGAAGCAAGAAACTAAGGGGTTAGAAATAAAAACAGCACGAAAAGAAAGAATCACATATATAAGGAAAATAAATCACATTAATGAAAAGAAGAGACACTGAGACAATTTCCGAGGAAACAAAATCTTTCCTCAAGTAGGGGTTTTGTAAAAATATCAGCTAATTGATTTTCAGAATTGACAAATGATACAGAAAAATCACCATTTTCCACATGATCTCTAATAAAATGATGCTTGACATCAATATGCTTGGCCCTAGAATGATGCACATTATATTTAGATAACCTAATAGTACTAGTATTATCGCAAAAAATAGGGGCAGCCTCATACGAAAGATCATAATCATATTATGTAGTTGAAGAGCCACAAAAGTTTTCTTCTTACTGTGCCAAGAGATCAGGGATTGAACCAGAATTTGGCAAGTTCCACTGGTACTTTTCGATCATTTTTGTTACCTGCAAAATGAACATCTGAGTATCCAATTAAAACAAAGTGAGAAGAGTGAGGGTACCATAATCGCAAATCTATAGTTCCGATTAGATAACGGATAATTCGCTTTACTGCAGTGAGATATGATTCTTTTGGAGCAGACAGAAATTGTGCACACTTGCACACGCTAAACATAATGTCTTGTCGACTGGAAGTTAAATAAAGCAGAGATCCAACCATTCGTCAATACAATTTTTCATCCACATCTTTTCCTGATGTATCTACCCCAAGGCAGGTTTATGGACTCATGGGAGTTCCATAAGCTTTTCCCATTTCCAACCCGAACTTCTTTAGGAGTTCCTTTGTATATTTAGTTTGATTTATAAAGGTTCTGTTAGTTGACAACTTAATTTGTAAGACGCGAAAGAAAGTGAGCTCTACCATTAGGCTCATCTCAAACTATCCATTCATAAGATTAGCAAAACTCTCACACATAGAGGGGTCAGAGCTTCCAAAAATAATATCATTCACATAAATTTGAATTATGAGAATAAAATACCCGGATCTTTGATTGAAAAGAGTAGTGTCAATTTTCTCTCTTTAAAAAATTGTTATTGAGTAAAAAATTGCTTAATCTCTCATACCATGTTTTTGGGGCTTGTTTGAGACCATAAAGCGCTTTGGAGAGTTTGTAAACATAATCAGGACAAGAAGAATTTTCAAAGTGTGGAGGTTGTTTAAAAAGATTTTCTTCTTTGATAAAACCGTTTAAGAAGGCAACTTTTACATCCATTTGAAAAAGTTTGAAATGCTTAAAAGATGCATATGCTAAAAGAATTCGAATAGACTCTAACCTTGATACCGAAGCAAAAGTTTCATCATAATCAATACCTTCATATTGGGAGTATCCTTGAGAAATTAATTTCACTTTGTTATGGATGACCTATCAATCTTCATTTAGCTTGTTTTGAAAAATCCTTTTGGTTCAAATTACTAAACATTTTTTCGATTTTTAGTAAGGGTCCACACTTGGTTTCTTTTAAATTGATCAAGTTCTTCCTTCATTGCTTGTTTTTAGGATTCATCCTCTATTGCTTCATTGATACGTTTTGGTTCAATCTGAGAGACAAGTGCTATAGAGGCTTGTTTTTTCAAAGATGCTCTGGTCTATCATAAATCATCTAGTTTTCCAATGATGAAGTCATAAGGATAGCTAGCAGTATGTCCCCATTCCCTAGGAATTTCAGTCTTGCCTGCTGGGATAGTCAGCTCTCGTTATGGGATAACTGGCTCTTTTATTGCTGTTTGAACAGAAGCATTTGGGTAAATCTCAGTATATACTGTGGGAATAGTTTTATCATCAGTAGTTTTAACTTCCTACATTCTTGGGTTAGTGTCATCAAAAACAACATGAACAGATTCTTCAATGCTTAAGGTTCTTTTTTTATAAACGCAAAAAGCATGATTGACAGGTGCATAGCATAAGAATATACCTTCATCGCTCCTTGGATCAAACTTACCAAGATTTCTCTTGCCATTGCTATGAACGAAGCATTTGCATCCGAAAGGATGAAAGTAGCTAATATTAGGTTTCTTACCTGTCCATAGTCCGTAAGGAGTCTTCTTCAGTATGGGTCTGATAAGACATTTGTTCACCATATGACATACAGTACTTATTGCTTCAGCTTAGAAGTGATCAGGGAGGTTGTGATCCAGCAACATAGTTCTGGCGATGTCCTGTAGAGAAAGATTTTTCATTCTACCATACCATTTTGCTGGGGTGATCTAGGAGATGAGAAGTTTTGAGTGAACCCATTTTTATCACAGAAATCCTCAAAATCTTTATTTTCAAATTCTCCACTTTGATAGCTATGAATTGTAGAAATAAATTACCATGCTTCTCTTTAAACTTTTCTACAAAATACTTCAAAGTTAGCAAAAGCTTTATTTTTATGAGATAAACAGATAACCTAGGTGAATCTTTAGAAGTCGTCGACAATTACAAAGGCATATTTCTTACCACCAATACTTGTGGTCCGAGTGGGACCAAAAAGGTCCATATGTAGTAGTTGAAGGGGTTTAGGGGTACTTAAAGTATCTTTGACCTTGAATGAAGAGTGTGTTTGCTTACCAAGTTGACAAGCGTCACATATATGATTTTTCTCAAATTTTCACATTGGAAGTCTAATGACTAGTTCAAGTCTGGACAGTTTTTCAAGAGCATGCATGCTTGCGTGACCATGTTTTCTATGCCATAGCCAAAATTCATTTGAAACAGCACTGAGACATGTGAGTGTAGGCAAATCAACCTTATTTAGAATGTAGATATTATCAACTCGGTCTCCAATAATCGTGATATCCTTAGTTGCGTGTCTGATGGTGCAATTTATATTATCGAACGAGACTATAAATCCAACATCAGATAATTGACTGATGAGAAGCAAGTTGTATTTGAGTCCGTCAACCAGATATACTTCTGATAGATCACAAGATAAGCTGAGAGTGATTGATCTTACTCCTATTACTTTTCCTTTTTCATTGTCTCCAAACCGTAAATATCCTCCATCAAAGTTATTTAGTGTTTTGAAGTTTCCTTTCTTTCCGCACATGTGTCTGGAGCATCCACTTTCGAGTACCCACATTTTCTTTTTGTAGGTTTTCTTGGTTTTCTCCTGCAAAATATTAGATTAATATCTTTTAGATACCCAAGTATTTTTGGGTACTTTATGGTTAGGGTTAGCAAATTTTGGTCTCCAAATCCATTTTCCAGAAGAATATTTCTTGCAGTTAAAAGATTTATGACCAATGTCACCACAAGTAAAACAAGTGATTTTAACATTGGTTTAAACAGAATGAAATGAGGAGTTATGAGAGACATTAAGGGTAGATCTGTTGGATCTAACAAAGCTATGAGTAGGAGACTTTTTGATGCTATTCAACTGTATTTTTACTTCTTTATGTTCCATTACTAGTAAGTTCACTTCAATTTGACTTGCTTCTAGAAGAATTTGCATGTCCTTCTTTTCTTGAGCAATTTTGTTATATTCATCGATAACTTTCTGTAATTCGTCAGTGACCATATCCAAAGAGTTATGTAAGTCATTACAATTTGAACAAAGGTCTTACCTCACTTGATTCCCCTAGTGCCATGAAACATATGTTGGCGGTTTCATCATGATCATCTTTGGATGTTTCTCCTTGACTCCAGGATCCGAGACTTTTTGGATCTTCATTTCTTTGGTTATTTTTTCTTTTTCATTCTGGACAACTTTGTTTGATGTGTCCTGGTTTTCCGTAATAGTAGCATTGATCATCATTCCTTCGATATTCATTGTTTTTGGTATCCTATTGAGTCCTTTGCCTTCATTGTCTGAGCATTTATCTGACTCCTCGGTTTATGAGGGTCATTCCTTCACATTGATATTCATCGACTTCTTCCTCGACTTCAAATGTTCCAGCTATAAAGGCGATAATTCACTTTTTATCATCCTTGTTATATCTGTTTATATGATTTTGTGCATAGGCCATCAGATTTCCATGAAGTTCATCGTAGGTCATCTTTTGCAGATCTCCATCTTCAGGAAGCCTTGGGACGACTTCTGATGAGTTATCTGAGGTGTAACCCATTAGAGTACCACATCCACAGAGATTTGAGTTTGCAAACTATTTTGCTTAATCATGAGAACATGTCCTCTACATTCTTATCGTCTTCCATTTTTAAAAATTCATATTCATTCACTAGTGAGCTGATCTGAGCTTCCTTTACTTTGCTAGTTCCTTCATAAGTAACTTCGAGTTTGTCCCACATTTCTTTTTTGCAGTCTCACATATTGATATCTTGTTGTATTCTTCTCCACTAACTGCACAGTATAACATGCTTATAGTTGTAGCATTAGTTTGAATTACCTCTTTTTGTTCCTTTCTAATGTCAAAGGATTCTAAATCAAAAGGTTTGTCATTAGCATCTTTTCTTGTGAGTCCAGGAATGGGCTTTGGGCCCTTCTTGATAACAATCCATGCTTGGAGATCGTTCGAGGAAACAAAGATTCTAAATCTATCTTTCCAGTGAGAGTAATGTTGGCCGTTGAAGTAAGGAGATCTATTTGAAGAATTTCTGTCTTGAAGAAGAGCGCCAGGAATTTGATGATTCTCCATAGATCTTTGTTCACGTCTGGTTAAGCAATTTTTATGTGAGACCTGTTCTGATACCAATTGAAAGTCAAGAGGGGGGTGAATTAAAATTTCTTTTAGCCGATTTCATGTATGGGATAGTCGACTTAGCTGAAAATTAGTATAATAGTATGAGGTAATACTAAAAGCAGTAAGTAAAAAACTCAGAGTGTTTCATACTGGTTTGAAAAACCGGTGTGGTGCCCACTTCCAGGCCCCTTGGGTTTCAAGGGTTTCCTTGAGAGATTGTTGAGATCTTTGGTAGTACAAAGTATTTCAACTAAGAACCATGTCTGATGTGTAAATCAAATCATCTACTTTGACACAACCTCTACTTGTATAACCTACACTTAGATCTTTCTTTCTCTTTTCTTTTTCGATTATATGCTCACGAGAATACAAAGCTTTTATGAAATATAAGAGAAGACAATAGTACAAGTTCAAGTGAAGTGCGTACTTCACAATTGAGGCTATGAGTAGTTTATATAGTGTTGAGGACTGCTCTTTCAAGGAATAACCCAAGGGAGTTTTAAATCAAGGATCCTGATTGCATCCTTGCATTCAGTTGATTGATTCATGTCCATATTAGATATGTGCATGTGCAAACCGATTACTTCCTTCTTTTGGAGATCTTCTTTTAATCTTGATACTCTTCCTTCTCTTGAAAATCATCTTGTTATCATGATACTTGGTTGATGTTATTGATCGTCTATCTACCAAATTTGATTCATCTTAGTCATACGCTTGGATTGTGGTTGCGTTGATCTGTATCCATTCAAAATTGGCTTTCCTTTCTTACGTTACTTTAGTGAGTACATATTGATTCCTTCCTTCCTAGTAATGCTTGAGTCATGACGTCTTTCCTTTTTGAATTCCTTGCCTTCAATTTATCATATACATGTTGAGTATTTAATTATCAAAATTAATCAATTCTATAAGGCTATCACCCGTTATGTCTCATAGACCAACAACAAAAAAATAGTGACAGGAGTATATAAGAAAATAATTCTTTAATTTTTCAAGTCAACATTATATAGAACAGTCAAGTTTCACCAAATAGAAATAATCAAATACCATGTAATGTCCAACTACAAAATCAACACATGATCAAACAATAATGAAGGATGTAATGAGATGCAATGCAATGCAACACCATGAAATGATATGCCTCAGATGCCAACTACTCTCTCAACTGTATATACATGATACTTCTCAGAAATACATCGATAGTTTGTGACCCATAGGGGACTCGCGAGGTACATATACCGACACAGACGATCTCTACGTGTCTATGTGGATGGTCTCAATGCACTATAATAAAATAAACAATCCCCAACACAGACAATCACCACATACTCAACTTATAATCATAAAATCAATTAATCCCAGGACGGACGATCTTCACGTGCCCAACTTATACTCAATTTCGTGTCAATGAATGTGCACTATATGATATCAATAAAAATGGATGATGAATACATATAAATTGATCAAATATTGGTATGACATATAATCACCTCAACTATCACAAATATACGGGTTCCATAAAGAAACACAACAGTACAAAAGAAATAAAGTCTATAATACATCAGCCAATGCACATATACTTTGGCATTCTCGGATTACAATTCGTCATTCTATAGTAATAAACTTTCCATTTATAACATTGGTACTCGTACCAATGCCCGTCAAACCATCGGTACGAGACCCTCATTTTTCACCCTTACTCATTGTCTATTCAATTTTTTATCTTTAATTTGAAAAAAAAACATCCTTCAACAAATTCTGAAAGTCTTAACATACATTGAATGCCAAACACATGTCACGAATCCTCAAGATTTTGCATTTCCCGTTCGTAAAGCTTCAGAATGTTCTCAATCTATCAAATATGCAATATCCGTAAGCAAATGAGTCCATTGACACCCATAATACTATATGCCTAGCCTAGACCCAAAACTCACCCAAATCTATAATTAAATTCATAAATCTTGGTGCCAACCAATATATCAAGTCTCATATTCCTAAAATTTGAACCCTACGATTAAGTCTAAATTCCTCCAAATAACATAACTCTAATGGAATTTATATAATACAATACATCTAATATTTAATAACATATACCAATATATCTAAACTATGATCTTAATATGATAGTCAAATAAATTAAAAACGAATTCCACCAATTAACAGAACCAGTGAATGCACTGCGAACATAAATTTTTTACAAATCTATTATGTCTGATATAAAAATTCTATAATGGACCTATCAACTGCCATCCATTGGCATGAATGCCCAATGGAGGCCTTAAATCTTGCCCCCCCTCCTAAAAGAACGTGCAGCAGCAACATTGAAAAGTTCCAAATTCCTTTCCAACCTAATTATTATAACTGTAATATAATCTTTATCCATTCAATAAGGAGATTAGTAATTTTCTTACTCCTTAGCTGGCTCTGAGTTCGAAGGTTTCGCTCTGAGTTCAAAGGTTTCCTTCTCCCGTTGGTCTGCCCAAGTATGCTTATGCTCTCATTTCTCTATTCCTTTCAAAATAAAAACTATATCTATCTATCTATATATATATGTATCTGTCTATATATCTAACTATTTATCTATCTATCTATATATATATGTATCTGTCTATATATCTAACTATTTATCTATCTATCTATCTATAGTTTCTTAAAAGCATAAGCTCCCAAACTTGAATGTTAAATTACTATAATACCCACAATTAAAAATACTCAATTTATTTTAGTTATTTACTTAATTAATTGAATTATATTAAAAGTAGATACCCTTTCACATTAAAGAGTTGTAACTTTTCTAATGAGTTGTAACATTTTTGAAGGTTTGTGATTTTTTTGACGGGTTGTGACATTTTCGATGAGTTGTTACTTTTTCGAAGGGTTGTAATTTTTTCAAAGAGTTGTGATTTTTCCAAAGGATTGTGCCTTTTATGATGTGTTGTAACTTTTTCAAAGGGTTGTGACTTTTCTGATGAGCAGTGACTTTTCTGAAGTGCGGTGACTTTTTCGAAAGGTTGTGACTTTTCTGATAAGGCACAATTAGAACCTATTTCATACTACTATTTGTTAGCTATAAATAGAGGGGTTTCCTCTCACTTTTAAGTGAAGATTTTTTGAAATTTTCTACTCTTTTTCTTCTTAGAAAATCACAAGTGTTATTTGTAACAGTTGATTAAGTTCGAGAATCAATGAAATTTTAGGTACCAAATAAGAAAGAGTTGGTGAAAAAATTGTAGCAAACCATTCATCAATTTACACTAGTATTTTCCTCTTAATATTTTCATCACATACATACTTCAATATTATTTGTATCATTTTAGAACATTAGTACCCTTTTACTAAACCTACATATTTTATTTATTAAAAAAAGACTTATTTCCTACGAATAGTCACAACAATTACAAGCTTCATGTTTCTTCGGTCATAATTTAAAACCATTCCCTCCTTATAAATTCTTGGGGATCTCTTTTCTATGACAATTTGAGATCATTCAAAACTTTCATAGATGATTCATTTCCAATCCATTGATATGATTCGTTGAAGTTCTTAGCATTGAAATTGAGGTATTGAATTTTTATTAAAGAAGAAAAGAAGAGAATAGAGAAATGTGTAATTAACTATGAACTTTGCTTCACACAGAAAACATGTGTACATAGTGCACGGGGATTTTCATTTATTTTTGTTGTTTTTTTTCTTTGTTTTTTTTTGTATTCTCATTTGAGAGAGAATTTAATAATTAATTTTCACATAAAGAGTGAACAATGAAGAATACACACTTTGTGGATTATTTTTTCTAATAAAATTAATAGATCAAGTTGTGGGAGAGTGTAACACCCCAGAATTTTTTTGAACTAAGACTTGAATCAACCTTCGTAGTGAGTAAGTTTTTACCAAGGAATTTAATTTTTTTCCTAAGTGTTAATGTCACTAGATGTAGCACCTTGAATTCAAAAAAGAACTAAATTGGAAATAGCAAAATCTGAAATTTTGCAAGTTATGCTTCAGTTATGAGTTTTGGGTTAACTTCAAACGATAATAACTCTCAGTACAAAATGAGTTAGGTAGACTACAAGATATCTAATGAAATGTATTTAAATTATCTTACAAACGCCACCGAGTTTGCTAAGTTTCGAGGTCGGATAAGTAAGATATGCCCTTTTGAAGTCAGGCTATCCAAATAAGGAAAGTTACCCAAAAATAGTAAGGGGTATTTTGGTCTTTTCCTTACCCAATAAGATTTAATTCATTTTAAGTAAGGTTTTAAGGGTCTAATCCTATTATGTTCAGTTTTATAATCCTAATATACGCCTAGGGTTTTAGTTGAGAGTTCAAGAAGAGAAAAGAAGAGAAAAGAGGAGAAAAGAGGAGAGGATCAAAGCGTTCGTCGAGGTTCTTGAGCTTTGTTGCGGATTTTTGCCATGGGTTTGATCCCTAAGAGGTATGTACGCTTCCATAGTGTTTAGTTTGTTCACCCACATGACAATCATTTTAATTTCAGCGTTAAATTCATTCTAGAAAGATGAAGGTTTGAAGTTCTTGGAATTGGCTTCCGTTCTTGAGTTTAGATGAGATTGATGAGTTCTTGAGAAAATTGTGTCGATTTTAGAGTTGTGTTTGATTAGATTCTTGTGTACATGTATTGAGTATTTGAATCTAAAGAGAAATTGAGAAAAAGAATCGAATTTAGGTAAATTGGGGTTAGAAAATGAGGAAGAAAAAGTCAAACAGAAAACCAGTACCAGGTCCGCATCGCGGACCTGTTCCTCAGAAGTGATATTTTTTCTTTCCGTATCACAGAAAGGTCGTGGAACCCTCTGCCTCAAAAACTATTTCGACAAATTATTAAAATGCATATCTGCATCGCAGACTTGCACCCCAGACAGTATTTTTCAACCATTTCTCATGATTAAATATCTAAAACACTTTTAATCATCACGATATCTTTCATATCACAAATAGTAACCTTGAATTCATAATTCAAATTCAAGGTAGATCTAAGAGTTAAGTGTGAGAGTTCTTTCGAATATTTTTGAGAAAGTCCCTTTAGATCTTTTGAGGAGTCTACTACAATTTCTAACAACTTGTTTCAAGACTCGAGCCAGTGAGTATGAGAATGAGGAGAATGTATTCATGAGTCTACTTTATCATCATGAGATCCTTCATACCATAAACCATAACTCTTGAATTCATAATTCACATCCAAAAGAGAGTTAAGAGTAGAGTTCAAGGAAGTCTTTGAGTTCAATTGTGAATCCTTTGAGATCAACTATCGATTTGAGCTATGTTTTGAGGAAGTAAGTATGAGAATGAAAAGATTCATATACATGATTTCCATATTGTTATGTAGACCCTCGAGTCGAGTTGTTTCATGCCCATAATTATGCATTAACCCTATGAGTTGAATATTCTTTAGATGAGTAGTATTATGAAGTCCATGAGTTGAGTTGTTCATGCCCATAATTCCCCATGAACCATCTGAGCCGAGCATTCTTGAAATAAGTAGTATCATTGAAGTTCTTGAGTTCCGAGTATTGAGTTCTATGTATGGTTATTGAAAACCTTGAATTGAGTCGTTCACGTCCATAATTCGGCATGAACCTTATTTTAAGAAGTTTTTTTACAAATATTTTTAAAACTTATTTTAAAGACTTGAGCACTTAGTTGAGGAAGTATTCCCAAGAGTAAATGTTTTTAGGTTTAAGATGAGACGAAACTGAGATTCCCAAAAGAGTTTTGAGCAGTTTGAGTACCATCTCTTTTAAGAGAAAGATTTTTGAGTAATAACCTCAAACCACACAAAGAGTTATGTTTTTAAACATATGAGTTGAGTATATTTTGAGAGTAGTATTGAGCACCGATATGGGGACGAGTTCAGATAACTCAAGTCTCCATAAACCATGTAGCCAACGTGGGTAGAAAGGGTCATACTTTTTAGATGATTTCTTAGTGCATTTTAGCATAGACTAGTGGATCCACTTAGTTGAGAGGTTCTATACTCCGGCAAGGTATAGGAAAGTTCTGGCAGCGTGGGCGAGAGGATGTATCATCACATAGCTCATAGTGATGGTTGTCGGTTTGAGAAACTCCCATAGAGTTATATTGTATTTCTATATACACTGACTATTATTGTATTTTTCAATACATTGAGTTGGTATCTACTGTTTTAAAAGCTTTCCTTATATTGCATCTTTTATTGTTGCTTTATTCTTGAGTATCTTGAGTTGAGTATCATTGAGTTGAGTTGAACATCTAATCTTGAGTTGAGTATCTTTAGTTGAACTGTGCTTCATTGAGTCGAGTACCTTATTGTTGAGTTGAGCCCCATTTCACTGAGTTGAGAATCTTATTGTTGAGTTGAGTATCATATCCTTTGAGTTGAGTATGTTATTATTGAGTTGAGTTGAGTCGAGTAAGTGAGTTGAGAAGAGGTAAGTATGTTTCCTTTTTACCAGTTTCAAGCTTATGTTATGCTTTAGAATTCCCCTGCTCGTACATTCCACGTACTGAGCCATTTGGCCTGCATCGTTTCATGATGTAGATACAGGTATTTAGGGTCATCAACAGGAGCTTCGTTGATACCACATGGAGTTCGAGTTAGCTATGGTGAGCCTCCTTGCATCCGAAGCGTTCCACTTTTACTTTCAGTTATATCAGTTGTTAGGATGTCGTGGGTCTTGTCCCGACTTCCATCTTTGTCAGTTAGAGGCTTCATAGATAGACAGTAGAGTTTCAAAAGTCTGTTCATTTATTTTGTTAAATATTTTAAAGACTTAAGTTGCCTATTTTATAGTGAGTTAAATATATTATTTTTATTCAGTGTTATTCATTTGAGTTAAAGATTTGTAATTGAGTTCAATGAATTTTATTCAGTTTTTAAGCTTTGTATGCTTGAGTTAGTCTTCCGGATGAGGGTTCACTTGGGGACTAGAAATGGTTCTCGAGTGCCGGCCACGTCCAGGGTGTAGGCTCGGGTCGTGACAAACTCTGTATCAGAGAACAGAGTTCAAGTATCCTAGGGTGTCTATGCAGCCGTGTCAAGTAGGATCTTATATATGGTTGTGAGGGCCCCACTTCTATAAATGAGGGACTACGGACATTTAAAAAAGTTTCCCTGCTTTCATACTCTTAATCGTGCAATAGAGCTAAGTCTTAGAGATTTATTCATACTCGTGCGTTTCTCAAATTCATTTGACTACCCCCCATACTAGAGGTGGTTGAATAGAAAAGTCAGTCCTTTATCGATAAGTTGTTCTTAGCAGAAATCTTGAGGAAGTCATGAAACTCCATAGGCGCTTGAGAGAAGCCTATGAGTGAGTTAAGTGTTGAGTTTCAGAAGAAATGCACTCATATTATATGAATCGTGCGTTTGAGCTAAAAATCAAGTTGTAATCTCTTCTCTAAGCCTTGTTTCAGCTGAGATTCTTATGAGGTGGTATGTTTAGAGCTCGGGTAATATTTTCACCCTAAAAGGGAGCGTGAGTTACGAGATCATGAGCAGTAGTAGAGAAAGAGCCCAGAGGTTAGATAAAAGTATGCATAGGTTTAGTAATCTAAGAAAGGGAGATGGTGTTTTGACAAGCTATGTTACTATAGTCATGCACCTAGTAAGTTATTAATGAAGAGTTTTCCCTTATGGGTAGACTAAGCAGTGATGAGTTTCGAATATTCCATCATAGGAGGTATAGTGTGTTTTAACTAGAAAGGAGTTTGCGATGAAGTGTCATTGTGTAGGTAATGACCAAGTGTAGGTGTTGAATAGAAGAGCAAAAGTATTCATAAAGTGATAGATCTAAGCTAGGCTTATGATTTGTTTGAGAGGGTCATGATGTTCATAAGGTTATAGAACTGATCAAGTAATGAGGTATAGTATAGTAGGCGAGCAATCGTATTGATATTCGGGCTTAGTAATGAACATTAAGTTTGAATTTGAGATCAGTGTCATGATCCAAAAAAAATGGTAGCATGAGGGTGATGATGTTAGTCTTGAGATTTGATCTGGTAGACTTGACATAGAGTAGGTGAGGAATTGAGGTGATTAGCTGTAATAAATATGAGTGGTACAAGTGAGAGACCCCAACCCTTAGATAAGAGCAGTGAAGTGTGGCTAAGTCACAAGAGTAACAAGAGCATTAAGAGGTGTACCGAAAGGGTATCTAATTAGAAGAGGTTAAGAAAAACACCGTAGAAAGAGGTCTGAGTACCTGCTTATGGAGAGTTCGGTAGTCATGAGATAAGCTTCTCCCGAGTGTTAGAGTAAAAAAAAGGATGTAGACCAGTTAGAAATGATGGAATAGGTCAATAGCTTTCAAGTGTCAGCTTTAGACCTAAGGGGGAGATGGCAAGATTAGAAATCAAGTCAAGTGTTTGAGAGTAATATAGGAATGAATCCCAAAGAGTATGGAAGATATCTTTTCTGAGGTCTTTTAGAAGTGAAGTGATGTTAGAACGCGAAGGTTAATGATCCTATCGTGATAATGATGGTATGATAATTATGTCTAAGGTTATAAATGAGGAGGAACAAGAGAATGAGGTTTTACTATAAGAAATAGCTAAATGAGAGCCCTTAGTTGGTTCCGAATTGTAATGCGGGCAAATTCTAGTTTGTATGGCAGAGATGATAAGAGTAACCCCGTTCCATACTCAGTCCAGCAGTCATTCGAGGACGAATGATCCCAAGGGGGAGATATTGTAACACCCCAGAAATTTTTTGAACTAAGACTTGAACAATCCTTCGTGGTGAGTAAGTTTTAACCAAGGAATTTAAATTTTTCCTAAGTGTTAAGGTCACTAGATGTAGCACCTTGAGTTCCCAAAAGAACTAAATTTGGAATAGCAATATCTGAAATTTTGCAAGTTATGCTTCAGTTATTAGATTTGAGTCCACTTCAAGCGACCATAACTCTCAGTACAAAATGAGTTAGGTGGGCTACAAGATAGATAATGAAAGGTCTTTGAATTATATTTCCAACACCGCAAAGTTTGCTAAGTTTCAAGGTCGGATGAGTGAGATATGCCCTTTTGAAGTCAGGCTGTCCAAATAAGGAAATTTACCCGGAAATAGTATGGGGTATTTTGGTCTTTTCCTTACCCAATCAGATTTAATTTATTTTAAGTAAGGTTTTAAGGGTCTAATCCTATTAGGTTCAGTTTTATAATCCTAATATACACCTAGGGTTTTAGTTGAGAGTTCAAGAAGAGAAAAGAAGAGAAAAGAGGAGGGGATCAAAGAGTTCATCGAGGTTCTTGAGCTTTGTTGCGGATTTACGCCATGGGTTTGATCCCTAAGAGGTATGTAAGCTTCCATAATATTGGTTTTGTTCACCCACACACCAATCATGTTAATTTCAGCGTTAAATTCGTTCTAGAAAGATGAAGGTTTGATGTTCTTGAATTTTGTTCTTGAAATTGGCTTTCGTTCTTGAGTTTAGATGAGATTATTGAGTTCTTGAGGAAATTGTGTCGATTTTAGAGTTGTGTTTGATTAGATTTTTGTGTACATGTATTGAGTATCCGAATCTAATGAGAAATTGAGAAAAAGAATCGAATTTAGGCGAATTAGGGTTAGAAAATGAGGAAGAAAAAGTCGAAAAGAAAACCAGTACCAGGTCCGCGTCGCGGACCTATTCCTAAAAAGTGATAGTTTTTCTCTCCGTGTCACGAAGAGGTCATGGACCCCTTTGGCTCAAAAATTATTTCGAGAAAATATTAAAATCCATCTCCGCATCGCAGACTTGCACACCAGACAGTGTTTTTCAACTGTTTCTCATGATTAACTATCTAAATCACTTTTAATCATCACGATATCTTTCCTATCACAAATCGTAACCTTGAATTCATAATTTGAATTCAAGGTAGAGCTAAGATTTAAGTCTTGAGAGTTGTTTCGAACATTTTTTAGAAAGTCCCTTTCAGTCTTTTGAGGAGTCTTCTACAATTTCTAACAACTTGTTTCAAGACTCGAGCAAGTGAGAATGAGAATGAGGAGAATGTATTCATTAGTTCACTTTATCATCACGAGATCCTTCATACCATAAACCATAACTCTTGAATTAATAATTCACATTCAAGATAGATAAGAGTAGAGTTCAAGGAAGTCTTTGAGTTCAATTTTGAATCCTTTGAGATCAACTATCGATTTGAGCTAAGTTTTGAGGAAGTAAGTATGAGAATGAAAAGAGTCGTATACATGAGTTCCATATTGTTATGTAGACCCTCGAGTCGAGTTGTTTCATGCCCATAATTGCGCATGAACCCTATGAGTTGAACATTCTTGAGATGAGTAGTATCATGAAGTCCATGAGTTGAGTTGTTCATGCCCATAATTCTGCATGAACAATCTGAGTCGAGCATTCTTGAAATAAGTAGTATCATTGAAGTTATTGAGTTCTGAGTTGTTGAGTTCTAAGTATTGAGTTCTATGTATGGTTATTGAAAACCTTGAATTGAGTCGTTCACGTCCATAATTCGGCATGAACCTTATTTTAATAAGTCTTTTTACAAATTGTTTTAAAACTTGTTTTAAAGACTTGAGCACTGTGTTGAGGAAGAGTAGAGCTGAGTTCATTTTCTTTAAAATGATATATGAGAACTAAGTATTCTCAAGAGTAAATGTTTTTACATTTAAGATGAGAGGAAACTGAGATTTCCAAAAGAGTTTTGAGCAGTTTGAGTACCATCTCTTTTAAGAGAAAGATTTTTGAGTAATAATCTCAAACCACAGAAAGAGTTAT
>JAJONR010010146.1:0-36379 GCA_029582245.1 Solanum etuberosum
AAAATAAAAATTTGAAGTTGAAAATATTTTTTAAAAACAAACTTAAATTATTTTTTTTGGGGGGGAGGGGTCGAGGGTAGGGGTGAAAAAATAAAAATTTGAAGTTGAAAATATTTTTAAAAAACAAACTTAAAATTATTTTTTTGGGGGTGGGGGAGAGGGTGTCGAGGGTAGGTATGAAAAAATAAAATTTTGAAGTTGAAAATATTTTTTAAAAATAAACTTAAATTTTTTTTTGGAGGGGGTGGGGGCTGGTAGGGGGGGGGTCAAGGGTAGGAGGTGGGGTAAAAAAAATTGAAATTAGAAATATCTTAAAACAACTTTAATAAATTGATTTTTTTTATAAAAAAAAATTGTATTTTGAAGTTGGAAGAGAGTTTTGGAAAATGTTTTTCTTAATTTTTGAAGGGAGTCGTTTTCCTTAAACTTGAGGAAAATGAGTTGATTTGGAAAACATTTTCCAAAACATTTAACCCAACCAAACATTAAAAAATTGAAAAACATTTTCCGAAAAATGTTTTCCTTCATACCAAACACACCCTTAATGTTATACATTTTTTTTACCCCCTTTTTATAAGCTTTCACCCTTTTTGCTCTGACGCGAAGTCAAGATACTTACCATCTGAACAACTCACTCACGTCCTATAATTATGCAACTTAAACATGCTAAAGCTTAGTAATAATGTTGAAAAACAATAGGATTCAGATACATTGATCTTCTGATAGTATAGAAAAATTTATCGATTCTTAATGTTCATTTGAAATAGTTGTCCCTGCCTCTTAGGAATAGTATTGAAAAATAATAAAATTTAGATAAATTGATCTTCTGATGGTATAGAAAAAATTGTTGATTCCTAATATTCATTTAAAGTAGTTGTCTCATGCCTCGTAATTTTACTGTCATCAAACTGATGATTGATTTGATTTTAGAATTTTAAAAACCAATTAAATTGATTTGATTTTGATTTTAATCAAAATTCTAAAACCAAAATCAATTCAAACCGAACAATAAACACCCTAGCTTCCCCAATAGCTAACTAGGTAGTCCCGACTCGCTAGTGGAACTTGCATAGTATTTATGTTGATAAGAGATTTTAAAATGGGTACAGAACAGATGACAACAGATCAGTTGATATAACATTCGACCAAAATTTGAAGGCATTAATAGGCCAAACTGAGAAATTGTTGCTGCTACATGAAAGGGAATTTTTAGCTTAACTAAGTTTACATGAATTCATTTCCATAAACTAATTTCACATGGATCATTTCCCTAAAACAAAGTCATACTTTCTGAAATCTACAATTAGCTTGAAGCATCTCAAGCGTTATGCAACAAACATAGATACAACACACACACACCCGTTCAACACTACAACTCAAAAAGTTAATAAAAATTGAGTTGCACATTTAAATAGTATGCAATAGTTATGATGTCTGCTAATGCAATGGAGATTTAGGTGTCATACAACTCTGTTTTATCCATTGAGCATCAAAGATGTTGAACAACTATATTCTTTATCATCATTTGCATTGTATTCCACCACTTACTTCAAAAGGCGGATTACGGCCAAACCAACAGCTGATATAGACACAAGGGTACCTATGCAATATTTTATAACATCATATTTTGCAGCTTCCAACTGAGCCCGTAGTGTATGAATTTCCTGGGATTACATAATTACATACAAAAGCAGAAAGGATTAGTACAAATTACCAGGTATCAAATGGCAATCTATAGTTATTAGACTCACTCGGTCAAGTGTATTAGTGAGATTAGCAGTTTCTTGATTCTGATTTGCTAGTTCATCCCGGATTCTCCTGCACAGAGAGCATAACAGTTGAGACTAGTCGTAAACAACTAAAAAGCAGTAAATCTGCAAATTATACTACTAATGATTATGCAATGACTGGCCAAAATGAAATAGTGACGGTAACTCCCTACCCCCTTTCAAGATTGAGATCCAACCTATGGCCAGCAGAGACTTTGTCAATTTCATACCTGCAATAACCCAAAACAGAGACCAGAGAAAAAATTACAAATTTCAAAACAAGCACACCGTAATATGGAAGTGGTAGTGTGGTACTAAGAAAATATAGTTTGTGAAGGCCAACCTCAATTCACTGCGCATCTTTTCTATATCACTTTTGAGTTTTTCAATTTCATATTGCAGTAGAGAAAAGTGGTTCTCCTGGATCACCAAATGAGTGAAGCACGAATCATTTTACAAGTTTAGACACCCATGAATCATCATGAAAGAAAAAATTAGTCCAATGTAATAAGCATATAGATTAAAAGGTTTACTAATTTGCACTAAGCTTGTACTAGTATTACACCTTTGTACATATGTATGTAAAGTCTGATGCGTCGACTCACATGATCTCATCTCTTTTTTCTTTTCTTTTTTTGATCAAGAACAGGATCACATATTAATTCTCTCATATCTGACAGATTATCAGCGGCATTATCAGAAGAAAACCCTGACTCTTCGCTGCAGTCACAAGCAACAAATAGGAGAAAATCACTACTGCGTCACTTTACAACAGCTTTTTGCCCTTTAGTCACTTTCAAAAATGTTGGGTAAAACAATCACCATTACAAGACTTAGAATTCCATCACAAGCAGAACCCACCAAACCACACTCATTGGATCTTCATGAGCCACCACTCACAACCAGAAACCTCTGGAGTCCCAGAGGCCAGAACGCCTCACACAGAGACAAGTACAACACTTGGTTGTGCTCTGACTTTGACAATTTTTCAAAGCAGCATGTCATCTCTGACATTTCACTTGTGCAACATCTTAGGCTCGCTCATCGTCAATCTCTACCATTTGATGACCAACCTCCCACAGAACTACACCTCTTGACATACCAACCGTGTTAAAAGATTCACATCTACTCAACAGACTCACACCTTGCACCAAATCCTTTCATTGCCACATGCATTGCCATCTTCATCACCTTTTACTATATTAAAAAAGGTAACTGCCACATCTTCCAATCAAATATCAATATAGAAGTACAAATACTAACTATTGTAAACAGAAGTCAAATAATAATGTAAAGTATTTTCATTGAGGAAAATAAAAAGTTAATTCTCAGTCCAATGAGACACTAACACACACAATTACTAATCCCAAACTGAGCATCTACTGGTTCACTAGCTATTTTGTGTGGTATTTCATTTTAAGAGATTAGATTATGTTACTATACTCAGATCGAGATGTCAATGAGCTCTTCAACATCAATACGGACATTAAACCAGAACAGCACTAGAACAGGTGGAGTACCTATTAAAAGCCGTTCTATCAAGTATGTTCTTCATTAAGCTTCTAAATAGTACTATCAGCAAACCTCTTAAACACCTCAGATTGGCTCATTAAAGAACATACTGACATCTCAAGTATCAATAAACAGATAGCTCTACTTTTTACGATCATATTCTAACTAACTTCCTCAAGGGAATGGCGGGACATGAGTGTATTTAGGAACCTAGAGGATAGTTTCAGTCGCAATTTTGATAAAATAGTCACACATGATACACGTCCAATCCACTGGCTGAATGTTCTTATGATCTATTAAGCAAAAGTATCGAACTTAGAATGCAGAAAACGTGAATACATAAAAGGTGAATTTCATGTAAAATTATGGCCTTCACAAATATGATAGAAGATTTGGACTTTGAAAAGGGAAACAACCAAAAGAGAATGGCCAATGGTTGATCATTGGTGATATCTAGAAAAAGGAAACTCTTTTTATTATATCAGCCTGGTCATTGAAGAGTTACCATAAGATCACTCCCTTTCAGGAAGAGAAAATTTTCCTTCAATAAAGGCCTTGATATTTCCCAAAGGCCATATATATGATGGATGACCAACTCATTCAGCATAACACCACTCCAAAACCCGACCTTTACCAAAATATACAATGCCAAAGGAGAAAACTTTCCACCAACTGTATCTCTTTATAAAAAGGGGCAAGTAAAATTTGTCAAGACGAACCAATGAAAAAGTAAATTAGCGATACTCAGTGCATCAAAATGTGAATCCACAAATCTGACAGTGAAGAATTCATACCTGAGAGCTTTGAACTTCAGACTTAAATTTGGACAACTTGGATTCTTGAATCATCTCAAGCTATAGATAAAACTAATGTCATATTAGTATAAAGTTTAAGCTAAATTATTACAAGGACCAAAATAATTAATTCAACATTACATGTACACAGACGCAGTTGGATGTATAAAATAAAAAATTACTTACTCTCTGCAAATCAGCTTTAGAAACAAATGTCTGAGCTACATTATCCAAGCTATCGTTCAAAACTTCAGTAATAGCAGCCGTTATAGCCTCGGCTTGCTTCGTAGGCACCCCTTTCGCTTCCAATTTTCTCACCTAACAAAAAAACAAACACTAATTCATTCTAAGGCCAATTCAAAACTGAAAAAGTCAAACATTCTTCATTTTCAATTTCGCAATCATAGAAGCAAGTTAAGAAATTACTAGAGCTAGAGTGTCGACTAGGAACAAGAGCTTGCCGTCGAAAGCACGGTTCGAAATGAGTCGGCAGTGGAATCGGTGGCTTCCGGCAAGAGCTCCGAGTTGAGGTCCGAAATATCCGACCCGTTTACATGCCGCCATTCGAATTTAAACAAAGAAACAAAGCAATCGCCTTCGGTATTCCGATCGTTGAAGAAGATTTGACTATACAAAGCAAGTTCAATTTGTGAATCAAAAAGTGTTCTTATCAGGGGAGCAGGCAAATCAGCACGTTTTTCTTGGGAATTGTGAAATACTTCAGCATTTTTCTTTAAACCTTTGAATTTCAGCAACCGCCAGTAATTTTACCGCGCCATAATTGGATCTTCCTTGTTAATTTACATTTTACCCATTGTTACAAAAAAATTGATTCTTTAGAAATATATTTTCTAAAAAATAAATTGGGGGTGTGAGAAAACAATTGAAAATTATGTTTTGTAAAATCTTCTGTTGGATTTAGTTGGAGAGCGAAAAATATTTTCATTAAAAAGTAATCATTGAAGAATGATAGTAATGTTATGAAGTTAACTTGATCCAAAACTACTTTCCAATTGAAATGTGTGTGAAATATGTCCCTTTAAAAAAAGCATAGTTACATAAAAAAAAAAGCTTACAAGTTTAGTCAACTATTGTCATATTTTCTTTTTTTTCTTCTCATTGAGAGACTTCCCAATAGCACTAACAACCTCCATGCTCTTTCCCAATCCAATACTATAATCTATATCATCAAATGTCGATAGCCCATTGTGATCGATATCCTAAGCTTTAGAAACATCTGTATACCACCACAACTACAGATGACAATTCCAGCTCAACCACATTATTTGCTTACTTACCAATATTAATGAATTCCTTTGCATTTCCTCAGCCAACAAGATGACCAAGTTTATACAAAAGACTACAGAACTCACCCCTGGTCAGAGCTCATTATGCTTGTCAACTACAAATGACATGCCTTCAAAATGAATCTTGAAAGACACATTACAAGGTTTCCTTTTAACCTATTCCAAGACGAATGAAGCGGAAGTATGATATTATTTGTTGGAGCAACATTCAGCTCAATGCTAATTTCATTTCTCTATTTCAGGATTAGAATCCTATTTTGGGCGTCGATAAAAGATGTCATCAACACTTTCTTTTATACGGTTCCCTACTTTCCGCAAGTTCTTGGCAACCCCCATTGCAACCAAGTTAGCATTCCTGGAGAACCTGTATTTTCAAAGGAACAAACATCGCCCTTGTTATTAAACAATTCTATATAATGCATCACGTGAAGCAGATATCATGTGTCAAAATTCAAATAGTGCTTGCCTGGTAAGGAACTCATCACCAGCTGAGTTAGTTGGTTTGTTTGATCGAGGCTGTGGAGGTTTATGTCCATCTTTTTATCAATAACAATATAAAGAAAACAGAAGAATCAAATTAGGTTGCTAATGATTAAACCAATACATAATGAGCGTAACATTCCAAAATAAGTGCAAGAAATCATGAACATTACATAACAAGATCCCTGAATTACATTGCATATCAGATTATGATCAACTACTAAACAATATGTCAAATTTCGAGGTTATCATTTGCTAAAGATCTAACACATTATACCAATAGCATGAAATGCATGGAAGAGCAACAACAGTTATCCATGAATTAGAACACCAAGAAGCCAGAGAAGATATGTTTGAATCAAAACAAGGAATAAGACATCTAACATCCTACCATACTTTTCCTTTTTCTTTAGATAACCCTGGTATCCAAGCAGCTTATGCGCACAGGACTAAACGGAACACTGTCAATAGCTTTGCCAAGCAAGAATAAAATGGAAAAGTTCCAAAAGGAGAACCAGACACTTGTGTATTCTGTTTCAGCTACATCTAGATTCAAACTTAACCATCATTTGTGCATTTCCTACCAACAATATTAATTATCTAGGATGGAATATCAAAATTTCCTTGTTCAGAAGTTTTTCCAAAATGAATAGTAGTCATAACACTAAGCAATTCTACTCTGTTCATATTCCCACTACTAACAAATACTAATAGAAGATAAATAAAACTGCAGGTAGAATTTTAATTGAAAAATGACATTAGGTATTCTTTAGAAGGGGGACAAATGTCTGTAAATTTATTATTATGCCTGTATGTCCTTCAAAGACAAGTCCAGGAGTAGTAGACAAGGAGATCATTTATCTCCATCAGTCTTCTTTTTTGTAAAGGAAGCTTTAAGCAAGTTAATGTAATGGGCATCTGATGAGGTTCATAAAAGGGGTACCAGAGGTGAGGAGATACCTTTTTTTAATGAAAAGAGTGAGGAGATATCAATATTGCATCTTTTCTTTGAGGGGTGTAAAATAGTTGAGCCCCCTACTCAAGTATTTTGATCTTCCTCCTGATGGTAAAGATCAAATAGGGCAAACTTTGAAACTCAGATATCTCGAGATCTATAGGGATCTTGTGGCTTGATCTATAGGCAATGGTCGCAGACGTTCTTAAAAGGGAGTCAGAAATCTCAAGATCTACAGGGTTCTCGTGGCTTGATCTATAGGCAATGGTTGCAGACGTTCTTGAAGGGGATGTAGGACAACGTGTATGGGATGATCTTTTAGAAGGCGAATACAAGATTTCACTGCATGAAGTGGAAAATTTCCTACATAGCTTTATAGCTACTCATATTTTAAAGGTCAATAATATCTTATGAAAAGAATCATCTTCAAATTCTCTCTGTTAAGTCATACTGTAGCCACTTAATTGCTGGAGGTAGCTCAAGGCCCTATTTAGATTCACGATGAGGAACAACAAAACCCCAAGAGAGTGATTTTCTTTACATGATGTGCAATGCGAAGAGCAATATTAACAACAGAAAATAAAATAAGGAGAGGATGCATTGTCATGAAATTTTGATTTTTCAGTGAGGATTTTCTGATAAAGGATATTTCTGGATTTTTTTACTTTAAGAAAGAAAAAGGAAATGAAGTAGGTTAAAATGTGAATAAACTTTCACGAAGCATGTAATCAATTAATAAAACATGTTACTGGAAATTTAAATATCAGGAAACTGGAACTAGAACACATTCTATGTAAAAATGTTTGAACCAAATCTAGACATCCATATGAAGAAGTAACACCCTTAACACATAGGCAATAGCATATTAACATTACATCGAATATATTTTTCGGCGTGGAGAAAATGAGATCAAAGCAGTCACCTTCTCTGTTATGAGCATGAGTATGGCCAGGAGTTGCATCAGCTGAAGTGGGTCTTTTATCCACCAAAACCTATGGCACGCTTTCTATATTAGTTCAGCAAAAGAAAATTGGGATAACCAGAAATGATGATACAGAAAACACTAAGTTATTCAGGGCTATTATCTTCCTGTATATTCTGTCAAAGGTTAAATTGCATGTAAACACAATACTGGTCTGAAGAGGAAAGTAAAAGACAACTGTGGACAGACTCGCTGTATCTTAAATCATTAAAAGCATGGCACCTTGAGCAGAAATAAATTGCTTACTTCTCCATACTTATCCTAGAACACATCATAACACGAAACAAGGCATGAAGCGAACTTCAAAATAGAATGAGGAGAATGCTAACCTCAAGGCCAACACAGACAGGTAGTTCTGTTTGTGCCTCTTGCACCTCAGTTGATTGAGATTTCTGATCCAAGTAAACAGAATAACCGACACAAGCATATCTAAAATCTGTAAGGCTCCGACCCTCTTTAGAAGCTTCCTTCTCAGATTCCCCAACAATATATCGAGGTACTTTAACAAACATCAAAACCAGTCTCAGCATACATTCAATACAGGTCTAATTTTTAATTATGCGAAAAATGGAAACATTAAAGCAGAACATTCAATGCATAATAAGATACAGTAGCAGAGGCAATGTACCCAACAACTGAGCAAGTTAAGTCAAGAAATTCTAACTTCCTGTTTCCCACAGAAATATTTATAAGGAGGATAGCTCATATGACATGGAATAACTAGACCAAACCTAATTCAACATTCAATGCATAATAAGATACAGTAGCAGAGGCTATGTACCCAACAACTGAGCACGTTAAGTCAAGAAATTCTAACTTCCTGTTTCCCACAGAAATATTTATAAGAAGGATAGCTCATATGACATGGAATAACTAGAGCAGACCTAATTCACCTGCCCAAAATGCTTAATATTTAGTCATTCAGAGTATTACAGTATAAGTAACATGTATTACTACCAATATTGTTGAGTTTGTCCCACATGATTGGAATTTTAGACAATCATCACCTCTAAGTTAGGTTTTGGGGTTGAGTTAGGCTCAAGGTCAATTTCTTATCAAATATAGAGAGAGTTTATGAAATAACACAGATAGAATGAAACCCACAGTTAGACCAAATTGGATTAAAAACAACTATTGCTACTACACAACTATTACATCTCAATTCCAAACTAGATGGTGGGGATGTATGAATCCTCAACATTCATTCTGCTCCAATACTCATAATTTGCCTGTTAAGACCAATTAGGGATTCTCAAGAACTAGAATCTCTACATTTTCTATTGAGCATTAACTATTAGATACTAAAAGTTCACCAGTAACCTGAGAAATTTCCTCATCTTAAGCTGCAAATTCTACTAATCCTAAAAACTTTTATGAAATTTATACTTCCAAGAAAAACAGAAAAAGGAATCAGTTCAAGCAATTAAATTAGCAAAAGAGGAGCACAATAAGAAAGTAACAATACATTTCCAGTATTGTGTTCAAGAAAATCAGAAAAAGAAAAAGTTAGAACGCGAACCTTGAGGAAGGGAACTACTAAGGCCGAGACAGAGAGGATTGCGAGAATTGGATTTGAAAGTAGACGAGTAATAGAGACATCCTTTGCATGATTTTCCTTGATTCTTGGATGCCAACGACGAAGATGTCGGAGATGAAGATACACCTTCACCGGAGCCTGTTCCTCCGGCACCGGCTCCGGTCTCGTTGATTGAATTTACGCTTTTGCTGTTGCCGTCGACGCAGCAACTGCCGCCTTTTTCGATCGTACCATTCTCCTCCCGCATTTGTTTATTCCTCTCCTTGGCTCCACAGCAAAATATGTAGATTCAGATTTTCTCTTTCGTTCAACTCTAAAGCGCGTTTAACTTTTTATTGTTACTCGATGTCGGCTAAAGGGATTCGAACCCGGACCATATCAATATATAATAATTTAAACAATTATTTGATAGAAGAATAAATTGGCAAGAAAACTAAAAAGACTTTTAAATTAAAGATATATTAAAATGATATTTAATTTTATGACCTCAGTGAAAATTCAAAAGGACGAATAAAATAAAATGAAATATTTGAAGAAGTAAGAAAAAAGTCATTTTCACTCTCTCAATATATTCAAAAAGAATAGAATACTAGATTCTAAACACCTACTTTAACCCTAAAGTGTATATATATATATATATCTAATTAAAGAAGAGTCAACCTTGATACATATTCATGTACCAAAGCTTTACATCGCAATGACTTCGTGATATACTTCATCTACCCAAAACTAAAAATTTGTAAATGGACTTTGATAGTTGATTTGTGAAATTTGGCAGTTAACTATTCATTATATACTTGGTCTTTTAGAATCAATACTGTATCAGTAAATATCCAAAATGAATAAGTATTTACTGTTATTTTCTAAAATTTCACAATCCAGGTAAACACTAATACTTCTCAAAACTAATCAAGTAAATAAGATGGAAAAATAGCATTTATCGTTTCGTTCATGTATTAGAAGGAACAACCTTCTTATCAAATTCACAATCTGGCATAAATCAAATAAATAAAAAGAGCAAGTGAATCGTAATTTCAGATTCTTGCTATATTATTCATAAGCAGAAAGCTTATATGTGATATATGGTATAAAACAATAATAACATACCCAGTAATTTACCACAATTCTGGGGAGGGTGGAATATATGCTCTGATAAACGCACGGCTAAAGAAAATCATTTTTCAGAAAATGATTTGAAAGAGAAATATTGAATAAAGAGAAGTACTACAGTACCAGACTAGAACCCTGTTAGTGGTCATATAATGAACTGGCTACCTATGGGCTTCCTGTAACAGATACAATCCCCTAAAATACAGTTATCTAAGGAAGAAAATGTGTTGCAACGTCTGTCTTTATAGCGCAACTCGACCGAGGACTACCGGATAATAGGCATCAAGCTCAAGTAGATCTAAGATCTTTTGGGTAGCCCATAAATAGGAGGAATGACCATCAATGAGTTCAGTTACATCAACCTGTTAAGTGAGAGGTTTAAGCAAAAAAATGATGGAGATCCAAATTTGGTTATCCTTAAGAAGAAAACTTACAAGGAAAACTTACGTTCTCAATGCCAGGAACATCAACTGGTTGAATTCCAGCCAAGCCTCGAGTCAGGAGACTGTTCAGAGAAATTGCACAAGTTACACAGAAATAGAAGCATAAAACAGCATGTGAAACAGAGAACATATTCTCCCTCCATCCACAACTTGTCCTATTTTCCACTTTGGATTATCCAAGAGTTATTGTGCACTATTCTTAAATGAAGTTCTCATATATCTTAGGGAAGGTTTTTTATTTTATAATCCAGATATGCCCTGTGAGTTAGCTGGTCCTACCCAAATTGGCTCATAGGTTCAGAAACTCGAGAGTGTAGCCTGCACTCTACCCTGCTTCTGACTTGAATACCTTGCTTGGGTCAGACACACGGTAAAAAATGACAAAAAATGTTTTACGTGACCTAACTTTACTCTCTCAAAACAGTTTTGACATTATTTTATTGTCCTACAACATAATAAATTATCAGAAAATGACTCCATCAAGAAATGATGAACATTTCATATTTTCAATGTATCTTAATAATTGTGCTAGTCAAAATGTAACATTGAAGGGGGTGCAAGGGAATAGGTTCAAGACAGGTTATGCCAACTCAACTTCAGTCCAATACACTTTCAACATCAGTACTATGCTTGCAACTAAGGCAAACCTGGCACGAAAGGCAATTCCTAGCATCCAATCATTTGTAGCGTAAGCATTCACAAAGCGACCAGCCACTACCTGTAAAATAGGAAGAGGGATCCTCAAATAATAATGAGGTAACCGAGAAGATAAGTACAAGCCTTATACTAGAGAAAACAAATGAAAAAAGGGAAGGGGATAAATATGCTCATACTAATAAAGAGTAGATGATATGAATAAAGTGGGAAACAACAACCTTTCTAGCTGCTTCCCAGTTCATATTTTTAATTGCAATGGGTGCCCCAAGAAGAACAACTCTTTCCACAAGCCCAGCTATCAAAATACAAGAAAATATTTTAGGATCATCTAAAGAAAATGATAAAATGTAAGAAAGAAAAACATATTTCAAAATAACACTTACAAGTATTCTCACTCTCAGCCAGAAACTGGAGACATTTAAAGATAACTCTTGCCCCAAGTGAAAACCCAACAAGTGTTACAGGCCTGAGATATTCATGGACAACCAATAGAGTTGGCTGATGTGAAAACTCGATCTTCCAAGAGACTCAACTGGAAAATGCTCAGAATCTATTTAAGACTATTTACCTATTTCCTTGTAATCCTTTCTGTAACACTTCTGCCAGAAGTTTTCCTGCCTTATCCGATCTGAAATAAACAACAGGTTAAATTCAAAGTAGGAGACAATGCTTTGACATACTAACATAATATCATAGTAGAACTGCTTGATAATTTAAGCAGAGGCAAAATTGGAGCCAGAATTAATTCCACTGAAACAAAAGATGGAAATACAAAAAATTCAAAGATTAGAATTGCAAGGGACAAACAAAAATTGACGAGAAAACTGGTAAATAATTTGAGTTCACCAATACACGTATAGGTTCTTCTCATCATTACTGCAATTATATTAATTTAATCCTTTTACTTCTGATCATGTCATATAGACAAATGGAAGATAAAACAGCTTCATGCCCTTTTCCTCCTTGATCCCAACCCCAAGCTCAAAAGAGAGATTGTACTGAACAGACACACAGACAAACAAGAACCTGTCCACGGCAATTGCCCATTTGCTGTCAATAAAATCTGTCATTGCAAGCAATGTTGCTGGCAAAGCCAATGCTGTCAAGAGAGTTTTTAAAACTGTCATCATAGCACCTCGCTTCATCAACTCCATTGCAAGTCCTGTAGTTAGTGATGATGTCAGCATCATTAACCGATTACAGTGGTAATGTAGCTGGTCGATGTATCATATGCTGAAACGCAAAGTACAAATTATTACTTGACGTCAACCAATCCTGAATTGCAGTGCTTACAGCAATAAGATTCTTCGACTCCCACTGCAGCACATATCTGAAGAAAATGAGAAATGTAAGAGTGGTTTCTGCATTATAAGCCTTCATCGACAGAAACGGGAGAGGGGGGGGAGGTAAGAAATCTGAAGTAAAATTTATGTTTACCTAGGTAAACGAAATCATCTACCCAAATGGAGATCAACCAACAAAAAAAGAAAAAAAAAGATATTTTACCTCTCAGAGTTATCATGTTGTCCTTCCCAAGGTCTTACAAAATCTTCTTCCTTAAAAACAAGCCCTGAGATCAAAACCTCAACTGCCAGCCGCTGATAGCAAAAATGCAAAGTGAGAACAAACATAGCTGAGCTCCTGTGGTCCATGACTAAAACTAAAAAGTATGGCAACTATGAGAATAAAGATGAAAGAACTCAAAGAGACACAATGCAGACTGCAATGGCCCACCTACCAACTAAAAATGAGAAACCGCAGGCAGAAGTTACAGGAAAGTTTCAAGTAGTACACACAAAAGCTAATTACTTACACCCTGATTATGGTTTTCTCCTATAGCCTTGAACTCAAATTCATCAACATCTCCTATTCTCCTGGCCATTTTACTTCCTGTGAGTCCAGCTCCAGCAGCTGGGTAAGAAAAAATATCAGTGACAACCCTTAGTAACTGTTGGATAATTTCAAGATGCTCAGATTCCACAAATCAATCTAAACCTTGTTACATGAGAAGTGCAAAAGCACTTGCGCAAATGATTTAGATCATCCATTTTATTATTTGGATTGTATGAGCTACTGATGTGATTGTGCTCCAAAGCACCATCTTTTTGTAATTTTGGGTACCTTTTTGGTACTTCTCTTAAGGAAACTACATTACCTTATCAAAGGAAAAGAGAAGTGCAAAATCACAAGTTGCGCTCTCCTCATCTCCATTATTAACTTATGACGAAAAAGGAGATGCAACAAGATATCTCATGAAACATGTGTTTACCTCCAAATGAAGCTGCTACTGCAACAGACCCTGCAACACTTCCTGCGGCACCAGCAACGGCAGCAAACCCACTTGCTCCAATCACAGGAACAAGAGTCCCCAAGGTAGGGGCTAAAGCACCAAAGCCTGCAGCTATTGCTGGAGCAGCTAAACCTGTTTACAAACAAAATAAAGGCAACAAAATTACAACAATTTTGTCTCCTATGAGCGCTTTCCACAATCACATTCCAACTTCTTTATGCATCTTATGAAGACTGTAAGGAGAAGACATCTGTTTCCTGTAAGGCTTGTCGTTAAAAGGACAAAAAAATCTGTTTCCTAAGATGTTTGCTTATACATGTCAGGACCTGAGTTAAGAAACTTAAGAAAGTCTGGAATGTCATACCACCAGTAACTGCCAACAAGGTTCCTCCAGTTACTGCAGCTGCGCCTATTATACCTCTTCGTTTCCACTTAGCCAATGAGCTTTTAGGAGATCGGCTTTGTTCCTTTAATTCTTCTTCTTTCAGTGCCATTGCAGAACAAGCAATCGTGGTTTCAATGGCTTCCTGCAGCAGATAATTTCTTTTTTCACTGTCTGTACAAGGTTAAGGTCCATGTTTTAAGCTATTATAGGCAGCATAAATTTCTGCATCACTACAACAGGCTCCTTTCTTATGAAGTAGCTGTTTTCCTAGTCTAGAAGAAAAAGATTGCCAGATTAAATAGAGAAAAAACATGTCCTTGTTTCTGCTCATATTATGGTAAAGAAAAAGAAAAATTGACATCAAAAAGTGGAACCAACAGTTAATGTCAATTTTTCTTCTTTTTCTAATGATTATGTAACTGCTCAAAAAAAAAAAAAAACAAGAAGAATGGAACAAAGATGAAAAAGATACAGAAGAAAATCAGAAATGAAGGACTAGACATGCCCCTACAGCCCACTACATAGTTATAGCAAGGTGAAGGTACAAGTGTGGCATAAACAAAATCCTCATCTGAATTAACATGCAAGCTATGATTTTCTAGTAACATACTCCACAAAGGTGAGAAGAGCACTCAATTATTTAAAGGTGTCAGCTCTCAACTAACAGATGCCTCCCATGCTCTGGTTGGAGGTGAACTTTATCACCTGCAAAAGAATAAGATGCTTGCAATAGCCTTTTTAAGATGATCATCACTTCTGTAGGATAATCTTAAAGGATATAAAGCTAAGTTGTTAGAACCCTTCCATAACTTTTATGGATAAAATTCAAAGGTATCCCATCAACAAATTAAGCAGAGCTTAGACTAAAATTTAGCGACATCTAAAATATTTCCACCTTTAAGAATTTTTTATTGTTGTACTTGAGATGATAGAAAGAACGTAAAGAATCAGGGATGAAATGCTAAATGTTTAAGGTGTTGTGTTAGAATAGTCCTACTTATATTTGTCTTTTTTAATGATGATGATATGAAATGAGCTTAAATTAAGAAGTGGGGATTCATATAACCGACCCTAACTTGTTCGGGACTGAGGTGCAGTTGTTGTTTGGTGCTTCATGTGTAAGAGAGACACTGAGGAAGTCAACCACCTACTACTTCATTGGCAGGTGGTGCACAAGCTTTATCTTAAGGTGTAGAATATGTTTAGAATCAATGGTAATGGCAGGGACAGTAAAGGATTTGATACTAGCATGAAATTTCAGAAGAAGAAATAGAAGACGGAGAGCATAGGAGGTAGCTGTATGCCACATCTAGCAGTCATGTGCAAGATATGGAGAGAGAGAAACTGGGTTTTTTTTATGGAATAGCTTTCAAATATATTAGAGGAATCTTGTTACTTTTCTGTATATCTTGGAGCACCTCCAATAAGCCGGTTATGTACAGACGATTGGATGCTTTTGTAGAAAAATGTTGTCATCTTTTTGAAAGTTCTCTACATGGTATACATCTTGTATGCAGAGTTTTCCCCATCATTTGACTAAATTTACTACCTTCATAAAAGAATAAAAGAAGGGAAAAGGTGGAACGAGTAATGACTATACATGTCAAAAATAGAAGGCATCCTATCCATCCAAATTCCTTTGAGAATAATAGTTTTATTCAGCTCACATTACTAATTGGGTCTCTTACTTTCTCTCGTTGTTGGGAGTGTTTTTCATTTGATTTTCTCCCACTTTGGAGATGAGTTTTGTATTAAAATGATGCACAAGGAAGAACTTACAAAACATTTTAGTAAAACTTGAACACTTCAATTCTCCCTGCATCACATCTAGCATGTATGGACAAGGATATCCAGTAGGCAGTAGTATTAAAGAAAAACACTCCAGAAGAGACAACAGCAAGAATAAATGATTGAACAATAATATTGCAGAAATCACATATGATGTAGATGCAGGAACACACCACTTTGATCCATTTGACATCAAACCATGTAGCTAGCAACCGCAAAGCCACGCGATGTCGTGCATCATAACCCCTCCTTTGTGTATATTTTTTACTCTCTTCAGATGATTGAGCAAGACAGGCTGAGAAAAGTTGATAGAGAACAGTAACTTTCCTAGAGTATTCAAGTGTCGATGCCTCCTCCACAGGTTTTTCATCAAATCCACTAACTGACTCTAAATGGGCTTGCTCAATGCTAGATGGCTTCTTGCTTTTCTCTTGGTGATTTTCAACATTTGTAGTATTTTCCACTTCGGACCTAGATTGCGTATCAGCAAGAGATAATTTCTCCCGACATTTATGCTCATATTCACACTGCTTCTCTTTCTTGGACACATTATGGGAAGTTCTCTCCATGCTTGATGCCATAGCATCGATGGCCTTTGCAAGATCAAGTTCTTTGTCTGCTGCTTCTGAAGAAGATTCAGCACCTTCTTCAGAGACAGATAGTGACCTTAGAAGCTGTCAAACTAATGTAATATCAGTCATTATGGCATCAAACAAGTAACAGCAAAAGGGCACAGAATTATACTCGTTGAGGGTATTAGCAGAAGATATTAAAAAGAAAAGGATAACTCGTTTCCCTTCCGCTAGACACATTTATCAGCAATAGCTACAAAGTCCTGTCTGAAATACACTAGACTTCGAGTGTGCATGCTATGCCGATGAAATCATTTGCCAGTGTTCAGTTACCTCAAATAGTTGAAATGCTTTTCCATAAGAAAAAAACAAATCTATCAAAAAGGAGTAAAGCCGCTCATCAATTTGGGCGGAAACAAAATATCTCAACTCGTATATCATTTAGCATGCTTCAATCAATAAGTACACATATAACATAACCAAAACACAACCACGATACCCTGTCTTCCACTTTATATAATCAGTTAATCACCATATGTCACATAATTTTATACCCCAGCAAACCCTGAAATATGATCCAGAAAATGATTCCCAAATAAACCTCATAATTTAATGCCACTTATCAGTAAATTTTCTAATGGTTTCAACATAAACTCAATGCTGATTAGAAAACTAACCGCTCCAACGTGATGCTTCGGTGATGAAGACCCAGCAGTTTCCTCTAGTCCAGACCATGCTTTTTTATCAATCTCTAGAAATCTGTCAACCACAAATCAAACATACAACTTGAATGAATGATCTTCGAATAAACCACGTCGTCAATTGATGAATGCTAATTCAAATAATAATGCTAATTGAAAGCCAGAAGATTAAGATAAGCAAAAGGGAATTAACTTGAAAATTGGGCGGAGGAGGCCGGATGATTCGTGGACCCAAAGTTGAGGGTCGTCGGAGACGGAATCATTACTGCTACCATTGCTGATACGGTCCTCCTCGTCGGACGGAAAGCCCAATGGACAAGTCTGATGAATGTGGGCCTGATGAAGAGCCAGACCGAACAGAGCTCCGGCTGCGTACCTTTGCATTGGCGTTAATGTCGAAGACGACATCGTTTTTGTTCCAAGAGAAAACAAGTTTCAATTTTCTGTGAGGGAGGAATAGCATTCAAGTATCAAGTTATCAATGAAATGAAAAAGTATTCAGTATTTCCAGTTTCACCATTGATGTTCACTTCCAAAGCTCTTTTCCTCCTGAGGGATGGATGATTTATGTTCTTTTAGACACTTGGCGCCCGAAGTGATATGTATTTTTCTTTTGTTTTTAATTTAATTTTATTTTTTCTATAAGAACACCGAAGATAAACTATGAGACCTTATGTATATTGATTAGTGATTTATTATTATTAGTATTATTTTTTCTATTACAGTCGAGAATTTAAGCCGGCAATTCTTTTTTTTTGTTTTCGAAAAGATCATTTCGTAGGAGTGAACCCTAGTGATTAGCAAATCATTTATGTTTTTGTCTTTGCAATTTTGATCTCATATAATTTTCATGTTGAATTATTGAACATTAAGATTTTTAAATAAATGACGTTGAATAGTTATTTTGAAGTATAACTTGAGAAGAACTATATTCTCTTTGACTACTATGACTTGATAAACTCCACTAAGACGTGAACATATATAGTTATTTATTGATGAATTATTTTGGGCAGAACCTAACTCACTCCATTAAAAAAAATTAAGGACAATTTGTATTGTATATAAAGAAAAAATATTGCAGTTAAACAAAATATGAAAACAAACAAATACATGAAAAAAATATTTGAGTTGTATTATGATTTCGATCTGCTCATTTAGACCTAAGCTAGTGTTCAACTAATTATATTTTATTCATCTTGACCCATTTTAATATATATATATATATTCACTTGTCCATCTGATATCACTTCTTGTTATCCATTGACTTGTGTTAAGCCATCCGAAGCAGTTCAATGGTCTAACTAAGTACTTCAATTAAATATACTATTGAGAATTTCTTCTCATAGGCTAAATTTGCTACCTATAGTAGCAAAGGAAGAGGAGCTAAATGTTAAAGGCAACGAATTTATAGCACTAAAATGAAGATGATCCATCGCATTTACTTGCTCCTTTTCTAAGAAAGAAACAAAATTTGGGAATTTACTCGTTCAAGTTTGTAACGTCAAATTAATCCGTAACGCTTAACGATTCAAAAAGCAGAAAATTGTTATAAGTTCACTACTGCAGCTTATACATGTGGCAAAATCTTCATAACACACTGGTCCGGAAGAAAAAATTGCAATCTGCCATATTTTCAGTTAAGTTGTAGTGGTAACATTTTAGCTACATGTCAATTTGTTACTCAAAAAAGAATTTTCTGATTATACAAAAAGAAAGCAATTGCCTTCAATTTACGGGTGTAGATAGCCACACGCCTCCCCCTTCTTGCAACGCCCACTCTCATAAAATTTACAAATTCGCTGACCTTTGGGAGGAGGCCTAGAGTATCCTCCACCACCACCATATGGCTGCTGTCTGTTCCAAGATGGCCTACCCCTACCAAATCCCGACTCTCCTCCTTGAAGAGCCCAGTCTCTTGGACCACCAGACCTTTCCCCTGCATACCTACGCTGGCTATCCCACACTGGATTACCAGTGAAAGGCGCCCCTCGATTCATATGTGAATTTCCCCATGCAGCTCCCATGTTGCTTCCAAAACCAACATTTGCATATCCCTGAACTGGTCCACCCCAACTCGGGTTTCCAGGTGCTGCTCCACGCCCATTGGTCATACCTTCAAATACTGTACTCCTACCCATTGCAGAAAATGCAGTAGTTTGACTCGTGGTACAGGGTGCAGGTATACCGGTGGTACAGGGTGCAGGTATACCACTGGTACATGGTGCAGGGATACCGGACCCAACGTCCCCCTGGGCAAACAAAACATCAGCCGACTTGGTTTCTCCCTCACTACTCGTAGATGAATTTCCGCCAGACCTCCTTAATGGATCAAAAGCACCAGCTCGAGATGCACCAACTGTTTCATCTGTCGCAGTAGATTGGCAAGGTAGTTGTAAGTCTCCGGTGGAGCTCAAGTCATCACTTCTTACAGGATCATGTGTATGACTCAGCTCCTCAATCGGGCTAAAGCAATCAGTTTTGCAACCAGGTATCATCTCCTCGCCGCACCTCATAGCAGAAGTAGGAGAACCCATACCATTTTGATTTTGAGATTCCATGGCATCAACTTCAGCCAAAAGGTCCGACACTGATTCCTCAGCCAAAGTGCTGAACTCTATAGGTTCATCAAAGAAGTTTGACATTGGATGAGATGGGGAAGTATGATTAAGTTGGTCGGCATTTGAAGCAGGTGTCACAACATGATCACCCACTGCTTCAGCTGGTTTCAGTGAGGAAACAGAGACAAGACCAGAATCCCATTCTTCAGTAGATGGTTTTGCAATAAGCAGGTCGGCAATTGAAGGTGGTGTGGCAACATGATCACCCACAGTGTCAACCGGTTTCAGTGAGGAAACAGAGACAAGACTAGAATCCCATTCTTCAGTAGATGGTTTTGCAGCTGGTGAACTTCTACCCCCTTCATCAGCTATTTCATGAAGTTGGGGCCCACCAACCACTGGACTAGAAGCACTGCTCCACCTTTGGCCTGATTCCTGAATAGGAAGACTTGACGGACCAGATTCTTTATTTTCACCTGCATGCCCACCTCGAGCTTCACTGTCAGGAAGATTTGATGGACCAGATTCTTTATTTTCAGCTGCATGCACACCTTGAGCTTCACTGTTTGAAATAGGGGTAGGACTTGGCAAATCATGAATATCTGAACCACAAACAGGAATAACTGAACTCAACAAAAGCAGCTTCTCAGCAGCCTGAGCTTCAAGGTCACTATAGCTCGTCTCTGGAGTAGGACTAGGTAGGTCTGGGAGATTCATTTCTCCTTTCTGTTCATATAAATCACTTGATTTGGTAGCAGAGGCAAAACTAGATCCAGAATCCAGGTTAATTGAACATTTATTGCTGGTAAAAGATTTCTGGTTCTGACCAGAAGATGGATCTAAATTCCGACTGTTAGAGTGTGCATGGCACAATGTGCTTTTACGAGAATTCTGAGTTCCATAATCTGCAACAGAACGAGACTTATCAGTTCCATGTCCTTTTCCCTGACGTGGAAGAGCTAAAATCACCTTCCGCTGACTAGATGAAGGGGAGCTCGACAGTTGGGGTTTGTCAGAACAAGAATTATTTCCTTTCATCGACTCCACACATCGCGGAAAAGAAGGGGACAATCCATTCATCCTCGTAAACTCTGTGTTACCGTTTGAACAGTAATTTGCATTGTGGAGGTGCCCAGGTGCCTCTCTCTTTTCACATTCTCCCCCTGAGGCAGTAACACTCTCAGACCACCTAACACTAGTTCTACTATCCGAGCTAGTTGGTTCCCGTGACTGGCTTGATGTCTTATCATGCACTTGAGATTCTTTATGGAAAAGCCCCTTTAGTGCATTAGTTAAAAGTACCGAGTCTTCATGCTCATGATTTGTCCATATCCTCATATCAGGAGGAAAAAGCCCTGATGTATTCCATTTCCTCAACTGCATCACGGAAAATGGTCCTTGTATTCGTTTAGCAGGGTCTCGGTAATGCCACAATTTGTCAGTTTCACTACTGATAACGGATGATGCGTTCGCCGTAGATAGACCAGCAATTGAAGTTTCAGATCCAGACCCATCCACAGCCTGTTCAACAGTAAGTTGATTTCCTTGCTTGTCCAAGATATTAGTTCCACAAGCATCTCTTTTCCCACTCATCCTACATCGAGCCATGATAGAGCCCTCTTCTTTAACTGGATAAACACAAGAAAATCTTTAGTTAGCTGACGCTAAACAAACTTTTGAAGGACATCATAGTACAGTCTTCATCTTACCTCGACTCCCTGAAGATATAAGTTTCCCTCTACTAAATCTAGTGCATCTTGGTGCCGGATGTTCAACTGCATTATGTTCCATCAGCAATAAGCAATCATTTTATTTCTTCCTCACCCCCCTCAAAAAAATGAAAAAGGATTTAGCAACACCCGTAGAGTTACTAGAAACAAAATGATATAAACCTTTTCTCTTGTCATTGTGTTCTCCATCATCTCCTTCAGATTCATAATCTGGGTTCATCTTTGGATCAGCATGCACTTCTGGAATCTCCAGTAGCCTCCGATGGCGCTCCTCAGGTGTCTTGAGAAGCTCTATCTTCTCTACACATTCTCTGAGCGTGGAAGTGTCAAGGAAGCCCTCATGCTCAAGGTCAATGTTCTTCAATTAATGAATACAGAAAATGACACAATTCATAAATATCAAATGGTGCCTCAGCTTTTCTCAATTGAGGCATGAAATCTGAATTTGGCATGTAAAGAACTATTAACGTATATTGCCTCAACAAAGGATATTCTTTCTTGTGCCCTTTCTCACTTGCTCTATCACGAAGATTATTGAGGCGCAATATCTCTGCTTCCAGGGACTGTATTTTAAAATAAATAAACACAAACACATCAAAACACCATACAAAAAATCTTTAATGCAAAAATGTAACAGTTCCATGAAAGTAGCTATAACATTTTGTGATGTTCTGAGAAAGAACAGTATTACTTATGGAGAGCACACTGCAATGCATGATCAGTTACCACCTCACCGCAATTAATTTCTCCTTTTTCCCTTTTTTCTTTTGGGGTGGGGGGTAAGAGTGTACTTAATGAAAAGTTGATCTTCCAACTAAGTTAGATAATCGTCTTGTGCTTTTCCAACCCCCCCAAGGTTAAGAGTATACCAAGTCATAAGTAACATGCCTTTCTGCAAGCTTTCGTATTTTCATGAGGCGAAAATAACAAAAATAGCAACTGGTAACCCTCAACTTCGGACTACCATGTCCACTTTATGAAGAAATAATGAGCTACCCATTCCACATGGAGTAACGCGTTGTGGTCTTTTGCAGAAGAGGTGGTCCCACTTTATGTATACCAGCAGATAATGTGCTCACCAGTTACAAGAAAGAGATTATCAAAAATATTGAGTTAGTTCTCCATTTTTTCATTTATTCCCGCAGGCACCTACCTCCCATGAATTTGTAAAAATGTCCATTATGCGATATTAATGAACAGGAAGAAAATAGGACAGGACACACAAATACAGAATAACTGTTGAAAGATAGAGTTAGGTGACGCAAGTTTTAAGGAACCAACAGTAAATTGCTTCGAATGATTTACATGCAAGGTTTACAATTAGAAGAACTGAACACTAAACAATTGACATACATCATTGAGTTTTACTGCCCGGAGTTCCATAGCTTTCTTCTGTATCTCACCCTACAATTAAATCTCATTAAGTTAGAAATTTTAATTTACTATAGCAAAATTTACAATACTCAGGTTTGAACACTTACTACAGTAAGCCTTTTCACAAGCCCGCATTTTATACTCTGACGTAATCTTCTGCATTCATCCTGAAACGACAAATTTAAGCAATCACTTAAAGCCAACAAAATCATGCTGAAACGGCTAGAAACCAAAACCCTTGAAAAGAACATCTTCGATGTAGAAGGGCTGCGGAAACTAGAAGTGGGAACTTTATAATGGTAGAAGAGCAAGTTGGTAAAAATTTTAACACATATAATTGTAAACATACATGAAATAATGTGAAATAAGCTTTTCCAATAATGCACCTGAATTTCATAGTCAGCAGCTAACAAGTAAATTTAGCTTGCCACTCACCGCGAAGTTGCAGATGACAAAAAGAAACGAGACAAAGTAAAACAAAACAAATACAAACAGATTTTATTCGTAAAGGCTACTTCAGCAAAAAGTTCAAGGTTAAATGAGCAATATCTACACCTTCCAGCTATGTTGCTCGGACTCTTAAAAATGTCGACGGGTGTGTGTCGGATCCTCCAAAAATAGTGTATTTTTTGAAGGATCCGACACGGGTCGGCAACATTTATGGAGAGTCCGAGCAACTTGGCCTTCCAGAGTCAAAATAAACAAGGTGCTAATTCGCTCATGGGCAATGTTTGGCCATGCCACTCTTCTCATAGATGCGTGCAATAATTTATTACATATCAAAAGATTCTCATGACCCCATGCTAATTGACTAGATTCAATATAGAGCAAGAAAGTGACAGACCTTTCCCAGGTTGTAGAAAAGCACAAGATAGGAGAAGACAGCATAAAATGGTGCATGTGATAGCAAAAACCACCAAAATGGTACCATACTATGGCCTCTGCCAGTGCCAGACAGACTGCTTCCAATGGGAAGAAGAGATAACAAGTGGCTGATTTTGATACTCCATCAATACAACCATCTCGAACCTAGCCATCACCCCCTCGATGCAACTATATTTTTTCTTTACACACAATACGTATGTCAGTACCAGACAGACAGCTTGCAATGGGTAAGAAAGTAAGTGATAACAACAGTCTGATTCATCTTCGTACCAAACCACCAATACAACCACCACCAACCCAGCCCTCATCCCCTCGATGCAACTAATAAACCCACTTAATTTTTACAATCCAAGTTTTACTAATTTTTGTATCACTTTTAACTACTTTATTAATGCAAGCTACACTTGAAAAACCTTACTCCATATTTACAATCATACCCCTAATACGTAGAACCAGAAGTCAGATAAAAATTGCTCAACCCTACTCACGATTTCCAAAAAATGACATCCCTAACTTCCCCAGTATTACGAGCTCATCCAGAATCGTGTATCATATTCATCCTAAATGGACTAAAATTACAGTGACATGTAAAGTTTGCTCGTGTCTCTGTGAACTAAATGATTCTTCAGGCTCAGCTTAGGTGGTATATATTTCCTCTATATAATTCCAATACAGCAGCTGTTTGTGCTGCATTACTTAAAAGTAACAATATGGCAAATATGAAAATGAACAGCCTAAGAATAGAGTCAGAAAAGACTGAGATACAACACAGAATAATAAAGATGAATATCACCTTATCTGCCGCAATATCGACTGGTGAGCAAGATTTCTTTAACAAGTGTGAGAGTAAGAGGAAGCAATTTTCAAAAAGGATGGAGAAGTAACACGTGTTTTGTCTTAACTACCTCACAGAAATCTTGATTTGAAATAGTATCGATAGATATGGTTTCTTTCTTGTCTAAGTTCAATACTTCAAGTTGTACATCAACCGTCTTATCTCTGATCTTATATGGTTCAGATGTCTTGCATGTACCTGCATTAAAAAGTACTATAAGCCCCACAAACAAGAACAACATTATATTGCATCACTGTGTCAACAAAAGCTTTATGATCAACTTTTACCTACAACATGGACAAGCCTGTAAATTTCCTGTTTCTGATCATTACCAGGTATTCTTATGCGGACAACTGAGCCAGTAACTCTGTCATGGAACTTCTCCACATCTTCAGTGAGATTTTCCATCAAATCACGCCGCAAATATAACAAATTTATATTGTGAGCATCAATTGCAGCAAATTCATCAAGATTAATCCGGGTCATTTTGACTTCACCATTTTTACGACTTTTACGTTTTTTCGATGAAGAGATGTCATTGCTATCATCAGGTTCTACATGGCTAGACACTATTCCAACAATTCCAGCTGGTATAAAAGCACTCTTATCTGAGTCCTCCTTTATTAGAAAGTGAAACTCGAGAAGCTTCAGCATTTCTATGTGGCCAACACATGGCTTACCAAAAAGGCTTTTGAGCCTTGAATCACAAATTATTTGACTCTTCCGTCGAGGATCTCGAAGATTATTTTTCTTAATATAGTCGAGCAAAAGTGTCTGGACATCAAACTGAGATATAGCAGAAGTTTCACCATCCTTCATATGTGCAACAAAATCCAAAAGCTCCTTTGACGCCCACTCCATGCATCCATTTACTGATGTCTGCATAGCAGTGCTTCCCTGTTTTGTCCTCAAACAATGTTCATTCTGGAGCTCTAGCTCTACAGCAGGCTTTGTTAGTTCTGACTGAGGAGAAGAACTGAAAATGCTCGGGTTATTAGACTCTGCAGTTGTTCGGCTTTCAGTGGTTGGAGGATCCTTATTAGATAGCTCTAACAGCTCTAAGGGTTTCTTCAGCTCTAAATGGTCAAATGACTTGCCCGCAATACCTTTGCCATTATTTGCTAAATAATGACCATAAGGCAGTAGCGGCCGCTTACCATGTACTGCATTTGATTCTTTCCATGGATTTTTAGCTTGAAGAAGTTCATCAAGTGTTAATGATAGATTTTCCTTTAGGATTACCCAATACACCTTGAAGAGATACTCCCAGCTAGTTTTGTCATCAAAATCTACCTGAACCTGTTAGGTTTTAGGTAAATCAAAATTTCCCAAGATTACATTATGGAGATAAAAGAAAAGAGAAGTACAAAATGATAAAATTAAACATGACAGTCTTTTCTCTGGAAAGCCATGATAATATCACTGCTTGGAGAACAAATTGTTTTATTCGCATAGACTGCTAAGGAAACATATTTTGTGAGATCTTACAGTACATGACAGTATTACACATACCATTTCCTTATCTGATTGGTCTTTGTTCTCAATCAGCATGATAGTTTTCATGCACGTCGAGCAAAAGCCTTTGTTTCCTCTAACACACAAGTAATCGGATTTTTTTGTGCATGCCTTGCACAATGAATAGGTACATGTATAGCACAGGTAGTGGGAAGCTTTTTGACACACACTACAAATATGCCAACCTAAAAAGGGGGAAAAAAAGGTAATATCAGTGTGCTGTATCATTCTGGGGCCAATGATGTAGATGACATGCTTCATATAGAAAATAGAACCAGATCTTTTGTAGTTCAAGAGAAAAGTACTAAGTGCAAAATAAAAGCAAACCTATTATGCATTAACAGTCTCCGGTACCAATCATGGAAGTGGATTCTACTCTTTTTTTTAATCACGTAAACGTACGTAGTATCATTCATAAACATGGCCAAAGGCCTGACCAAATACAAGTAATATACCAAAAGGTAAAGAATCTACACCAAGAAAAGATTCTCCACAAACTCCACACAATCTTCTGGAAGGGGATTCTACTTTAACATTGATGATTACTTCGATAAGTTCTAGTAGATTTTTCAGTTCTTTTGGTTGTTCCAACCTTCTGTGGACATAGATTCCCTGGATATCACAAACTCCTCAAATGTCCTTGAATATATCAACTATGATATACTGAGATACACTTTTAAGATAATACTTACATTCCTTGAAGGCTGAAGCATCATTCAAGCAGTACATAAATCAATACCAAAAGTTGGTTTTAGCAACAAGGTTTCCTAAGTAACATAAAATAAGGTTCTTTCAAGAAGCTCCCAGCTTAGCCACATTACCATACTATCTTTTGTGATGTCGTATTCTATTCCAATTGCTTAAGCCTCCTGTTAATTAGAACAATCACGACCTTTCTTCTCTATAGGACAAGGACTGCCCCAAAGGAAACAGATTTTTCGGATGCTCTTGATGAAATATGTGCAATGTAGGGAAAAGGGAAAAATAGAGAGAGGGAGAGAGAGAAGTTATTAACAATCATATGAACTTGTTTACTAGTAATATAAGGGAATTCCCACACATGGTGTGAAAGATTGTCTGCAGAGACCCTAGAAAGTTTGTGGAAGTAGCAATCATTTCGGACATGTTAGAAATATGCAACCCGTTCAAACTTGGAAAAAAGACTTTGAAGAAGACAATAGCATACATAAGTGATGACAAAAAAGGAAAAAGATACAAATATGTACTCTATACAAACTCAGAGAAAGACTAATGAATACGACAAAGAGATACACGAGTCAAGACGATAAAAGGCAATAAATACATTATATATGATATACAAACTTGTAAAAAGACTAGAGTCCATACAAAATTGGGAAAGACTGAACATGACAAAATGCACAAGTCAAGACAACAGAAGGCAAAAGATACAATATGGTACTCCATAAAAGTTAGAAATAGACTATGAAAACAACAAAAAGATACATGAGACAACACAATAAAAGGCAAAAGATCCACGAAGTATTGGGAGCCCGTGCTGGGATTTTCATTTTCCAAATTATCAAAATCACTATATTATGAGATCACACTTTGAATTTTAAAAGGTTTAATAACGACAAGTAAGAATCCATGTCTAGGACTTCATATTATCTCGAGAAAGGATTATAAAAAAGAAAAGCATCCAGAGATGTTTCTGTACTTCAAGCCAATACCTAAACTTGTTATTCAGGCAAGATATTAATGAGCAAGAGAAAAAGCAACATAACAATGACTCACATGCTTTTTCATGGTTTTCACTTGAGAACACTCACCTCACTGATTCTTCCCCTCATTCCTTTTATCTTGGAAATTGAAATGATAATGCAAAGCATTCTGTAAAGTAATATACATGACCATCCAAATTCTGATCATGCAGGCACAATACTATGTTTCAATTTACAGTTGAAACCTCTCCTACATTCAAGACTCATTCTAGAAGTATCAGTTAAGGCCGTCATTGCATTTATAGAAGATGCTTCTACAATGTAACAACATGAATTATGCCATGCAAGACTTTCAGCCTTAATGTGTCATGCTCAATAATCTACTACTCTTTTTTTATAGATAAAATTAAAAGTAAATATACAAATAGAGAACCTATGCAAAAACTACTATCCTTATTTCTCTCTACTTAAATAGAATGTCATTTAGTTCTCTCTTAGCTCTTGCCAAAATAATTTTGGCACTTAAATTATCCCATTATAAGAATAAATTAATAATTAAAAAAAAAACTCTAGCAGTAAAGAACTACACGAACTGAACAGATCATTCATGTGCATAACGAAGTAAGAGAAAACATACCACAGTTCCATTTAGCCTTGGAGCGAAAAAATGCCTCATCCCGCTTAATACAAGCTGGATGATATGCCTTTGGACACCCCCTATCCATTAAAGAAACAACTTGTAACACAATTACGCTTATCAAACAAAGAGTACGATTATTTCTGAAGCACTAGTACTTTTTTTTCAACATTTTTAGCTCAAAGTGAAGTAATGTCACATGGGGGAAAAGCATTAGAACACTTAAAAACGGAAAGTAGAGTATGAAAACTGATAAAAACGAGCCTCACTCACTTGCGATCGCAAAGAACAAGAGAACCACCATCAAAACATATGAAGCAAACATCTTCATCCTCTACTCGCGGTTTCTTTGGCACCGGAGGTTTCACCATTAGGTTACGAGGTGGCCTCCCTCGCTTCCGGTTATCGATCACGTTTGCAGCTGAATACCTAACATCTACAGCTACCGTAGACGGAGCACCTCCGTAGACGGCGACCGATGACGAAACTCCGACCAACTGAGAACCATCCACATAATGTACGGAACTACACTGTTCCGACCTCTTTAACTCCATAGATGTTGCTGTACCTTCATCTAGCCTTTGACTATGTGCTTGCTGTACACATGGTGCGTACATACCTGAGCTAGAATTCACACCACCATCCATGAGAATTTGAGCTCGTATCAAAACCCTAGACTACTGAATCGGATTGATCATGGACTTAAACGACGTCGTTTGAAGAAACAAAGAAAAATCTGAGACGAAAATGAGAAAGATTAGGAAGAGAGAGAGGGCACGTTTGGTTAGTAGCCAAGTGTGCCTGTAAAATTGAAAAAATGTTTTGTGTATTAACCTTTCGGCGAAACAAAAAAGGACTTGTCAATTAACACACATGGTAAAGCGTCAAACGCGGCTCATGTGGGATTGTTTTTATACTGCTTTTAAATGACTGGATTCACAGTTTTTCTCCACTCTCTAAATAACACGTGACTTGCTTTCCAACTCTTTTTTTTTTGTTAACAACTGACAAGTCATATTAGAATTACGGTCTATTAATTAATAAAAAGATTTTATTAAATATTGTGAAGATTTCATTGAAGTCATTCTTAAATTCTTTTCCTATAATGTCATACAAATATTCTAAATAAATTCATTAAAAGCAGTTTTGAATTCTTCTTTCCTAAATGATTATTTAAGTATTAAATTTTAAGAAAAAAAATCCTACAAAGTCATCCAGATTAAAAGGATTTCATTAGAGTTACTTTTGAATGTTTCTTCCTTAAATAGTTATTTAAGTATCGTGAAGATTTTACTAAAGATAATTTTAAATTTTTTCCTATAATGTAATTCAACTATAACTTTATATTCTAAAAAGAAAAAAATCATTTTTTTCTCAATAATTTTCTTAGTTGGCATCAGATTAATTTTTTACTTTTCATGCTATGTAAGATAAAATTTAAATTAATTTTTGATACAAAAATATTGAATTTAGTCGCTTGGATTTAAGTATTTGTTAATTCAAGTTCTAAAGTGTTTTGAAATAAAGTCTTGTTCTAACGATAATGATTTTCAGTATGGTTACTAATAATTCTAACTATAGAAAATAAAGATTCTTGTTAATTTTGTGTGCAGAAGACTCTTATATCCCTACAAATGCTTGTCTAAAAAAGAATACTACTGAAGTTATGTTTTCTAAAATGAATAATTAGTTGACATGAGTCTTAAAACCTCATCATCATATATGATATGATATATATATATATATATATGCAAATTGCCTTTTGGACTTCGTAGTACTTCAAAATGTGGTTCTATTTTATATCAGGTTAAAGTTACTAGCGGATCATTAGTATTATTATTTTTTTCAATTAGCATTTTTCATTGATATACTAAAAAAATTAGATGGCTACATTTTATTTTATTTTGTATATCTAAAATTTAGACTAGGTCTTGTCCTACATTAAAAAAAAAAAAACATTACATGGCATGAACTAAGAGATCTAGTGAGGGATCCACGTGGGTTGTGGTGCACTGGTGGGAGTGCTTCACTCTTAATCAGAGGTTTCGGGTTCGAGCCCTGGGTATGGAAAATATCATGTTGGGAGCGTCACCCCCGAATGGGCCATGCAGTGCGCGATCCGGATTTAGTCGAAGCTCCAATGTAGACTCTGAATACCGGGTGGGGAATCAAAAAAAAAGAGATCTAGTGAGGGGAGAGGTCTCGGGTTCGAGCCCTGGGTATGGAAAAAATCTTGTTGGGAGCGCCACCCCCGAATGAGGCCTGCAGTGCGTGATCCGAATTTAGTCGGGGGTTTTTCAAGACATGAATGATTTTACGGGAAGAAAAATTCAAAAACAATTTTAGTCACATTTTCTCAATAATTAAATGATTATATATACTTAAAAAAATAAAAATTATTTTAATATTTGAATGACCATATTAAAAATTAACTCATCAATTATAATATATGTTGATTTTAGTTGGGTTAGCTGGCACAAGGACTGTTTAGTGCCTAGAGTATACTATACCCCATCATCTTAAAAGGCCTTTTCACTAACAACATTTTTCATCACTTTTTATATTCCTTGTGTTTGTACAATGACAACATAATTTTATTGTGAAAAAAGATTTAACTTTTACACAAGACAGCTGCACGCATCTATTTTGCCTTTGATTTCTGGTATCTAACAACATGCACTTGTTGTATATTTTTCTTTTTTATTCTTTTTACGATTTAAGTAATTAGAGAGAAGGGTAAATTTTAGGAATAACAAATATAAAAATTATATTAGCGCTTTATATCTATAGTTTTGCGATTTGCGCTCCATACAAATTATGTTTGTTATGGAGAATCTGATTTGTATAAATCGCGGCGATTTGTATAAAAATTGTGGCGATTTGTATGAAAATTGTGTTTGTATATGTATATGTTCTTTGTATTAGGCTAGAGTGGCGAGCGAGAGATGAATTGTATAGGTATATCGGTTATATAATTGTACATATGTAAATACTATATTATGTATCAATGATTGTTTTTGTATATCTGCATAAAATTTGAATTCGTATACAATTGAATTGAGTTAAAACATTTGTATTTGTATATCAAATCTCCCTCTCGCTTTATACAAACACAAATTATACATTGTATTTTGTATAATTGGTGTTTGTATAAAGCGAGGGAGAGACAAATACAAAAGAGAACTGGACATGAGAAGATTTGTATAATTATAAGTGTATGGACGGAGAAATATGTATTTGTATTTATACATACAGTCTCTCTCGCTTTATACAAACACAAATTATACAGTTGTGTTTGTATAAAGTGAAATAAGCGAGCGAGAGAGAGTTGAAAAAGAGGAGAGTGACGAGCGAGATTCCAGAGAGAGGGGGGAAAGACGAATGACAAAATGTTTGCTGCGAATTGAAATTAAATTAAACTGCAGCTATAAGATTTATTTTGAATTAATAGTTTGTTATAATGCACAAATTTTCCTCGTTTTTACTAAGTTAAATTGTAAGTTTTTGTAATTGTATTTGTTACATGGGACCCCTCGTTATGTTTGTAATTTGAGCAGTCACAATCAATATAATGGCATATCATAAATTACGTGAGTCCGGAGCAAAAAGGCAAGAAAATTTATCAAAAATTTCAAAAAGGCAACAAAATCCAGTTAAGAACCAAAAGGGCAACATTTTAACGTCCAAATTAACGCCGTTGGAATTAGGTCAAATTGGAGAAGGCTCAAATTACATACGCCTGCACAGCGCTGTCAGCGTCTTGTAAGACGCAGCGGCTGCGCCTTACAAGGCGCCAGGAATTTGAGCCTTCCCTTAAATAAATAAATAAAAAGTTTTTTCAGTTTTTCACGTTTTGGCTTCCCTTAAATTTAAAAAAAGAAAAGTTTTTTCAGTTTTTCTCTTGAAACGATTAAAATATTTTACATTTTTAATATGAATTCACTCACAAATTAAATAAATAATAAATTTGTTTCAAACTTGCATGCAAAGACATACAAATTTTTGTTTAGCAATTTAAGTAATTTTAATGGCATTCTTTAGCCATATATGCAACTTATACGAATGAATAGGAGCACAATCTTCAATTGGCACCCATCATTTTTTTTCTTCTTCTTCAAAGCTTAGTTATATCAATTAATTAAGGATGAAGAAATTGAAGCAACATTGGGTTATATTTATACTAAGAATTCAATGAATTAGAAATTTATTAATGGTCACTTTATCACTTATCTTGCTCAATTGGCACGCCCCGTAATTAATTATATTTCCTCCGTTTTAATTTATTTGATTTTTTTAAATTCGTTTAAGAAAGGAACATAGTATAGGACCATAATGTTTATCTGCATTTGTGATGTACACTAAATAAAACAATTTTTATAGTTAAAAATATAGAATAACCAATATATCTTGTGATGAGAGTGTATCTCAAACAAAAGATGAAATGTTTTTGTCAAGTATAATTTTAATACTTGACTAAAATCTCTAAAAGTAATAAAAAACAAGTCACTTGCAAACTTGCAAAAAATGAAAAACTAGATTTTATTTTATTTTTAATTTAAGGGAAGGCAAAAAATGAAAAATTGAAAAAACATTTATTTATTTTTAATTTAAGAGAAGCCAAAACGTGAAAAACTGAAAAAAAAAACTTTTTTTTTTTTAATTTAAGGGAAGGCTCAAATTCCCTGCGCCTTGTAAGGCGCAGCCGCACTTGCAAGACGCTGACAGCGCTGCGCCTTACAAGGCGCATGGAATTTTGAGTCTTACCCAATTTGACCTAATTCCAACGTCATTAATTTGGGCGTTAAAATGTTGTCCTTTTGGTTCTTAACTGAATTTTGTTGCCCTTTTAAAATTTTCGACAAATTTTCTTGTTCTTTTGGCTCCGAACTCTAAATTACTTAGTTGCAAAGTTGGATAAAAATTAAGTGAAGATGGCCTCGCATGGAAAAGCATTTACTAAAGCTACTTGCAAAGTGGTGATTTAATAAATGTAGAAATAATTAAAATATTATGTTTGTTTTATTTCATGTGAAAGTATTATAATTTAAGGAGTTATTTATTAATTTAAACTAGTGGAATAGCCATATTTTGAGTTTAAATTAAATTAAATGACACTTTCATATTCCACAATTTAAGTCTATGCTACATATAGAATAATTTCTTTAAAGCAATTTTGTTGTTGATTTTTTTTTTTCTAATAATAATTGATCTTTTATGTTGTTAATGTAACTCAAATTCTGATTATTGGACCATTGCTATGGAAACAAGGATATGGGTTTTCCTCTTCTTTTAAAAAAAATGTTTAGTCTCTCCGTCCAACAATAGTTATCCACTATTGATTTGGGACATACTCTAATTTAAGAAACAATAAACAATAGGGGTAACGTTATTATATTACCATTTAAATATATTAACTTTAATAATTTGGAAAATGTATTAGAAATTTAATAGTGTTTAATTAATAGCAAGGTAAAATAAACATAAAAAGGTAAAATATCTTTTGATTTTCTAAACTGGACAAATATGTTGGACATCTATTTTAGTATAGTGAACATTTAAACTAAACGAATATTGTTGGATATCAATTTTAATACGGTAAACAAGTAAAGATGAACGGACTCATGAAAGAGTATTTAATGTGGATGAGTGTGATCATATTAATTATTACAGAAGAATAATGGTGTGAACTAAATGAGATTTCGTTGGGAAAAATGTATTAGAGCTTTATTGAGGCGAACAATTAGTTGATTATTTTTTTTAAAAATAAAATAAAATGGAACAAGTAGTGGATTAATTAATGATGATGTGTCCACTTAGGGCAGTTGCAGTGTTTGGCCACCATTAATTAACTAATTTTTCAAATTAATTGCAGACCAATCCAAGACGTCAAGTAAAGATTTTTGCATTTATGAAACGTGTAAGTTAGCATTACACATGGCGGTGAAGAATTTTCTGTAATATTTTTTTACTCTTTTTGCCTAATCTTGGAAATATTTCATTTTCATTTGCCAAAAGAAAAAGAGGAGAAAAATAACTTTTTGTCCTTACGTTGTGTTTCTTTTTGTTTTTGTTTGTTGAGTGTTTTTTTATTTTATCATATAATATACGGAAGATGACGAATTTATTAGTTTTGCGTGCATTGCATTTCATTTCGCCTTATATGTTAAAAAACATAGTTATTCTATGGCGGTTTAAATACTATTTATTTTTGATTAATATTTTAAGGTGTATTTTTTTCTTATATTAATACAAAAAATATATATAATTTATAGTGTTTTTTATATAATATTAAATTTTAATTTTCTGAAGTGACGAATATTTTAAATCAAACTTTGTTGGATCAAGCAATATACAGGTAATTATATTAAATAATTAAGAAGAAGCGGAGGAAGTATTTCATAACAATCATTAATTGATTAAAGCCTTAATAATTTATTTTTGGCCGAGCCAAGTGTACATTCTATTTTAGTAATTAAAAATAAGAAGCTATGAAGGACAAAAAAATGTTCCATCTCGTTTCGTAAGAAGATGGAATTTCACAGACACCACTAAGGCACTAACTATATGTAGCACTACTTTAGAGATTTCAGTTTTTAGCGTGGATATGAAAAAAATCAAATGGCAGAGAGTGTTATCTTTAAATAAGTCTCGATCTAATGTGAATTTGAATTAGTTAAACTGTATTGTGAATATCAGACATCGAATAGAGCAAAAAAAAAAGATACTAACTATAGTAAAAGTTAATTGTAATCATCAATAAATTGTGAAGAAATTGTATACATGTCGTGTTAGTACTTTTAACCAATAAAGATTTTCATATGCCTCGAATCGTAATGTGATTTTTGTGTGTGTGTTTGTAGGTGTGTGTGTGTGGTGGGGGGGGTTGCATGCTTTTTATTTTTGTCAATACGCAAAAGTATAATTATTGAATTTGAGAATAACGATGAATATAAATTGAAATTAAATTATCTTAAAGTTGATATATAGTTATAATTTGTACGAATCAGGTAAAAATGCATATACATAATACTCTTCAAGACTACTTAATTTCCTATATTTTAAAATCATAGTAGCTAATCATGATTACCTTACCTATTTTCATTTTGTGATCTTTATATTTAATTAGTAGTAGTTTTTTAAACTTACGAAACCCACCTGAATATTGCATATGAAGTTGATCAATGATCACTTATTTATAATCCAAGCTAGAGGGGACCAAACCAAAGTTTTCTAATAATTAGCATATATAGTTTGCTAATAGGAAACATATTCTACTCTAATACTAGGTATTCCTAACTTGTCCATGACAGAACACAACCTAGTAAGAGTACAAAAAAGGCTAATTAACATTTATAAATCATAATCTTGTCCATTTTAAGCTACTAATTAAGATGAGAGTATTAACTACCTTTTGTTACAATTGTACTATAATAATACATATGGTCCAAAATTTCATATATTTGCTCCGTGACCATTCTCACCTTATATGAGTACCATAATTGAATCAATATCTATTTGAATATAATGACAACAAAAAGTCAAACATTATTTCAGTCGATACAATTGAGGTGTGATTTTCTTACGATATATTCTATCATAATTATACTATAATCAAAAACGACTTTCGGAGGAGAATATTTTCTTTGTGAAAAAAGAGTATCATATCGATCATTTTCTTGGAGTTGAGTTTTGGACTTCTATAAATAAAAAATTATATCTTCTCATACATAATACAATATCATTCACTTGTTGGGATTGTAGTAATAACGTATATCGCATGGAAGCTAACTAAAAAAACTTGAATTATGATAACAAATAGAAATTATGAAACTTTTTATAATATATATATATATATATATATATATATATATATATATATAT
>JAJONR010010147.1:0-40774 GCA_029582245.1 Solanum etuberosum
TTTTTATTGAAGTCTTGATTTGGTACAACTACATACCAACCAAATCTTACCAAGAAAATATATAAGTTGCAAAGTTTGAAACTTAAGTATTTTCATGATGTCATTGGTGACATCATTGGTTGTAAATTTCTTCTATAAAAGGAGCTCATTTGCTCATTTGTAGAACACACCAAGTTAGAGAGAATACCATTTTGAGAGCAAAGTGAGGTATTCCATAGACTATACAAGAAAAATAGTCTGTGAAGAAAAATAGAGTGTAAGCGATATTTTAGTAAGGTGGAAATCAAAAGAGTGTTATTCCTTTTGAGTGTGTAGTAGTCACTTTGAGTATTGTATTCGTGACTACACAGTGTAAAATTCCTTACTATAGTGATATCAGTTGCTCCTCTTGGCCTATGGTTTTTCCCTTATTTAAAAGGGTTTCCACGTAAAATTCTTGGTGTCATTATTTTCCCATTTTATTTCCATTACTTATACCATATATACTTTTGTGCTTGTCTACGTTTTTCCCAACATTATCCTTGTAATATTTTGATTTAATCTTTTTTGAACTATTCAGGGGTTCAACTCAAATACTGGTTTGTGCTTATTCATCGACTCATTTTCCTGATCCAATGATATTGTAAGGATGTAGAAGAATGATACAAGCTAGAAATTAGCCGGCAAATCAGAAATAGCAAAACACCGAGTGAGAAACGGAAGAACTTAGCAGAAGACAGATGAGAATTCAATTGTAGTCCAATAGAAACAGATATGTTTGGAAAAATGGAAATTGTAGCCAGTTGGGTATCTAGTTGCCTTTTGAGATTCATCATTATGGACTTTTTTTTGGCTTTTCTAGCACTCCTCACAACTTTTATCTTATTTGTATCGTCGAATGAAAGTGATAATTCGACTAGAGAATCAGGAAGTCTTCCCCTTTTTCTATGTGTTGGTGTTCTATAAAATCTTTTTTCTCCCCAAATTCATATTTCACCTCCAAAAATGAGATGATACTCACGTTCATAATTTGAAACATTTTTTAGTGTTTAGTGCTTTGTGATGACACTAAATAGTAGTCTATACGCTAATCATTCATCAATTCACACTTGTATTTTCCTCCTACATTTTTTATCGCATACATACTTCATTATTATTTATATCATTTTAAGACATTAATACTAATTAGCATGAGATACACGTGCAATGCCACGTGTTCGAGGACTAATTTACTTTAAAACGGGTTACTTTTAAAGGAGTCGAAAAAAATGAGGAAATTTTGAAAGTTGAATTAATTTGTGTATCATGAAAGGAAAAAAATTAATTAAAAGACTATTGTTTGATGGAGTCCTTTCATTTATTTACCGTTACGAAATAAATAAAGAGTAGACTAAACGCTAGCTTTAGATTTACGAAATCTTAAAACCTTCTTTTTCTTAATTCTACACATTTATTCAATTACTATTTGTGGTCTATTTACTTGGTTGAGGGGATTTATTTATTCACTCTTCCTTCTCTGCTTAGTAGCCACATTAGCACCGCTTGAGATGATTTTAGGGCAGCCTATTTCCTTTGGCTATATAATCGTGTGGTTTCTGGAAATTTAAAATCCGATTTCCTACATAAATTCTCCGATTCAAATGGCAGATAAGTTTTCATATCTATACCTTTTCTTGTTGGAGGGGCGACGGTACGATAAACTACCAAAAAAACTAGGGTAAATCAATCAAATCATGACATTGTAGGTGCTTGCAATGGGACGGATACGACCTCCCTCAGTTAGTTGAGGGGATTTATTTATTCACTCTTCCTTCTCCGCTTAGTAGCCACATTAGCCGCGCTTAGGATGATTTTAGGGCGGCTTATTCCCTTTGGCTATATAATCGTGCGGTTTCTGGGGATTTAAAATCCGATTTCCTCCATAAATTCTCCGATCCAAATGACAGATAAGTTTTCATATCTATACATTTTCTTGTTGGAGGCCGACGGTACATTAACCTATCAAAAAAACTAGGGTAAACCAATGAGATCATATGTAGGTGCATAAAATGGGACGGATGCGACTTCCCTTAGTTAATTGAGGGGATTTATTTATTCACTCCTCCTTCTCCGGTTAGTAGCCACATTATGAGTGCTTGGGATGATTTTAGGGCGGCCTATTCCCTTTGACTATATAATCATGCGGTTTCTTGGAATTTAAACCCAATTTCCTCCATAAATTCTCCGATCAAAATGTCAGATAAGTTTTCAAATATATACCTTTTCTTAATGGAGGGGTGACGGTACTATAAACTACCAAAGAAACTAGGGTAAACCAATCAGATCATGACATCGTAGGTTAAGTTCAATATGACTATGCAACAGAGGTAGAGATTGGCAAGAATCCCAGAACCCCATTTTGTCTCGACTAGCTAATATCACATAATCAGCAACCCATGACAGCGCAGTTATACACAAAGCATCCAGATCGCTTTCGTCAAAGCAAGTTCCACTGAGCGGGTCCTTCACTTGGAACCAATGAATTCACTTTGAAATGCCCTACACCCATGGCTCTAGGCTCTCCAATTTCAATTAGCCTATCACCACAAGCTCTAAAAGCCAAACCCCAACCATTCATTGAAGCTGCTCTTTCAGGTAATCTTCTTATGGTAGCCCGTGCTTTAATTTGCTTTTCATACTTCCTCACCTCCATGTTAGCATAATCAGCATCATACAAATCCTTATTTACAACTTCCACCAATGGAGGTGCTTCGGATGTAGCAGGGGTATCAACCCTAGCTCTAGTTCGGACAGGAGACATGCTTTAAATTTCAGTCCATTTTCCTGTTCCAGATAATATTAGTCTCCACAGTGTGTCGATAGCGCCTTTGACAACTCTGTTCTTCCAATGCCTCCAATTACATAAAAATTTATATCCACAAATACCGCAAAACACATCTTACGACCACTTGTTCATGCTTGGTAAAGTTTTCCAGGTTCCGGTCTCTAAATTGTAAAGTTCTGCTGAGCTAATTATTTTGCCACCGTAAGTCACAACCGCCAGCTAGAATGGAAATCTCCCCAAAGCTGGCAGAGCCAGACAAACACCTTGGTGCATTCATTTGCATTCCAGATGACCAAGTGTTTGTCAGTATACTGTAACGATAAATGACAACAAAATCTCCTTTCCAAATACAAGTAGTTCTGTCTCAACTGCCAAAGACTCCTTGTCTGAGAAGACAGAGCATTCATAGGGATTCACTAATGGTAGATGCATCCAACGGCAACGAATGGGGTCAAAAGCTTCCCATTCAAGTAGATGACAAGAAAATAAACTCAATACTCAACCACACCATGTTGATGCTGCAGTCTGTAAATCTCCCCAACTACTAATTAATGAGAGAAAGCTACGATTCAAAGATGCAATAGCTGCATAATCAGACTGTATAACCCTGGTCTGATTAGGAGGCTATTGCATCTTTGAATCGCAGCTTTCACTCTTTAATTAGGAGTCAAGGAGATTTACAGACTGCAGTATCAACATGGTGTGGTTGAGCATTGGGTTTATTTTTCTTGCCATCTACTTGAATGGGAAGCTTTTGACCCCAGTCGTTGCCGTTGGATGCATCTACCATTATTGAATGCTTTGTGTTCTCAGACAAAGAGTCTTTGGCAGTTGAGAAATAGCTTCTTGTGTTTGGAAATGAGATTTTGGCGCTTGTCATTTATCGTTACAATATACTTGGTCATCTGGAATGTAAATGAATGCAACAAGGTGTTTGTTTGGCTCTTCCAGCTTTGGGGAGATTATCATTCTAGCTGGTGGTTGTGACTCACAGAGCAATATACTTAGCTCAGCAGAACTTTACAATTCAGAGACTAGAATGTGGAAGAGTTTACCAAGCGTGAACAAGCGACGTAAGATGTGTTCTGTGGTATTTATGGATAGAAAGTTATATGTAATTGGAGGCATTAGATAATTAGAGTCGTCAAAGGTGCTATTGACACACCGTGGAGACGAATATGATCTGAAAATAGACTGAAATCTTGATCATGTCTCTTGTCCAAGGTAGAGCTAGGGATGATACGCCTGAAGCACCTCCTTTGGTGGCAGTTGTAAATAATGATTTGTATGTTGCTGATTATGCTTACGTGGAAGCGAGAAAGTATGACAAGCAAAACAAAGCACGGGCTAACATAGGAAGATTGCCTGAAAGAGAAACTTCTATGAATGATTGGGGTTTGTCTTTTAGAGTTTGTGGTGATAGGTTAATTATAATTGGAGGGCCTAGAGCCATGGGTGCAGGGAATTTCGAAGTGAATTCACGGGTTCCAAGTGAAGGACCGCCTCATTGGAACTTGCTTTGACGAAAGAGATCTGGTTGGTTTGTGTATAATTGTGTTGTCATGGGTTGATGATCATGTGATTTTTGCCTGTTGATTCATGTGTTATGTTGATGCTAAAGAAATTATCTCAGCAGCTAATATTCAAAAAATATTAATATATGCCTTGAACTAAGGATGTACTCGAGTTGCTATTCAGGCATTTTCATGATTCTTTTATGTATGTTAATTTCTTGGTTATGCGCATATATTCAGTAATTGTGGTTGGCTTTTGGTGCAGCTATTGGTTACCTAATTGTGTTTTTTTCTCCTAATGTTGTGTCTGTAGGTATCAGATTATAAAGCTTATTCCAAGCAAAAGAAAATGTATTCAGACAATGCATTATTATTGTAGATTGGCTTTACTCTACTCTCTGCCTCTCTTGTCATTTATCACAGTATAAATAAATATTTACCACATTCGTATTTATCAAACAGTTTAACCACACTACTGGTGGGGTTGATGTAACACTTAGTCATGTCTAATGATAAATGTGTTACATATACATCTCTTGCATTGGTGGGGTTGATGTAAACCTCGAGTTTGGGTAAGTTTTTAATGTCATATCTTGTTATATTTGTACTTGTTATGGATTACCTGTCTAGGACCTTGAAATGTATGAGTAATCTGCCTGACTTTGATTATCATCCCATGTGTCAGCAAGTGAAGTTAACTCACTTAATATTTGCTGATGATCTAATGATTTTTTGCAAAGGCAATATTCCGTCAGTAACCAGAGTTATGCAAGGTTTAAAACATTTCAGCAGTGTTACAGGGCTAGTCATCAAGGTAAGAAATATCTCGTGACTAAGAAGTGCAGTGGCGGACAAGCATAGACTCAAGCGTCATTAGTTAGTTAATCATATTATGTAATGGATAGTACGTAAGTGTAGTGTAAGAGACATGTAGGTTCAAGAGCCATTGGGAAGCACTAAGTACAATTCTATGTACTTTTACAAGTGATGAGACAGTGTGTCATACGATTCGTTTGTTTCTGTATACAGAAACTTATTCATACACAAAACTTGAGAGAATGATCATTCAACAGTGCAAGAAAAGTAATGCCACAAATAGGTGTAACAAAATTTTGAATGAGCTGATAATAAGCTATCATCGAGCATCACCAAATGCAGAAATCAAGTATACTAAGACTGATTCAAGTACGTATCACGACTTATTGATCAAAGTGAATTGATTTTATATATCTTAAAGAGGCTAGAAACTACTTTACTCTACGCTAGATGGCACTGAAACAGAGAGAACAAGAAAGTGTGTGACAGCATTCACATTGCTTGTTTCTCTTGTATTTGTAAGATTAACATATTTAGCATGAATCAAGAACAAAGATAAATGCAGAAATCCCCAAGTAGAGTATGTGACCATCAAAGGATCTGGAATCATTCGAAGAACTATCCGAGTTTGTAACAAGACAAACTGTATAACCAAGATGCATTCAAAGCTCTAAAGAAAATCGTTGTAATCCAAGGGGACTGGACTAGCTAGGCATTACATCGGTGATCTGAACTAGTATAAAAACCTCTATGTCTACTATCTATTATTCTATTACTTTACAATTTGCTATATATATATATATTTGTTTATCTAATCTGCAGGAAAGTCGACTTGCCTGGATCGCAAGTAGACTAACTCATTAACTAACTTACGAAAAGATTTTAGAGGTGATAGAATATACTTTAGAGGTTTTTTTTTGTTTCCTATTTGGTGTTCGATATCCATATTGAAATTCGAGTAATTTGGATTTCTGGTGCATAGGGTCCCATTCGAGGGAAAGCGCTCCCTACAAAAAAAAAATCATATCCAAAGTTCAAACTCGAGACTTCTGATTAGAGGCTAAGTTAAAAAAGGCTTAACTAGGGAATGACAGTCCTATGTGAAGAAAATTTCATAAAATGAATATCAAATAGTTCTCATAGAATTGGCAAAATGTAAAAGAAAAGATGAGTCATAATTTGAAATTTATAAATTCGAGATTCTAAATTCTTTTAAGCTATTGAATTTTAAATTAATAATTTATATATATCCAATAAATGTCTTTAAATATATATATATAAAAAAATTGAACCACATTAAACTACAGAGTTTGACAGATCTCGTAAACTATACTCTAACGTGTAAAGGCAACCCCATCTTACTTTTCAGTAGGTACGACGATCCCACCAACCCTGGCAAATTAATTGTAGACAACACTTTATCAAGTTGATAAAGAAAGATATTTTTGGACAAAGTGAAAAAAAAAAAAACTAGATGATATATAATTCAATTTGAACAAATAAAAGAGTTTTTCAAGATAAGCACTATCACTATTGCTATACAATGATTGAGAATAGAAATATGAGCTCCATTGATTGGACATCTTTTTGTACTCTCTTCAATTTAATTTTTTTAAATAAAAATTAAAATGAAAACTACTTTAACTACGTGTAAGTATCTTTAAAATGTATGATATATGTATGTATATATATATATATATTAAATTTAGTAATATAATTTTTACCTATAATATCATGTTAATTAGTTACTATTTTTTTAGTTTTATTTATCATAAAAAATATTTATAATTATCTTATAAATAAATAAATTATAAAAATATTTTTACAATATAAATGTATAATGTTAAAAACATAAATCATATTTTTAAATAGCTTATTGGCAATCAAAAGTAAATTGACAAAATGAAAAAAAGTGAAGAGGGTCCACCATGGTGTCCTCAATTTGGCACCACTATTTTGTTTTGGATATTTAATTTCTTACTTTTCGTTCACTATTATATTTCTTTTTCATATGATATAAATTATAATCTACGTTTTTTCAGTTTAGGATTTATTAAAAAATAAAATAAAATTTACCTTCATATGATAAGAACAAGACTACGCACATACCACCTAGACATTTTTCACATTTCAGTTATGAAACTATACTAATAATTTTGTTATATATGTAAAATTCTAAAAGTAGTCAATCAACCTAGTAATTCCGATCCAAATACACCAAAAGGATATAGTGCAGTGGATGGGGTTCCTTTTCTCTTAATTAGATGCATATTCTGAATTCGAGCTCTGAGTATGAAAAACTATTGATAAGAAATACTTCCTCTCAAATAGACCCTGTGGTACGAATCCAAATATAATCAAATTCTAATACGAATATCGCCATATCGGACCCAAATAAATAAATAAAAACTCAAATAATTAATTGTTCAAGTCCTGAAAAGGAGGTTATGACTTTAACAAAGATCTGGATATCAACTTAATGGAGCAATAACTTGAACTCAACTACCAATTCTGATCATCATATTTTATTTTAATGTATAGTTAATTAATGGAATTGAAGTAGAGAATTGCAGAATGATGTTTACATGCCTCAATGTTTATTCTTGTCAATATTGACATTGACCTTTACAATAAATGCTTGATTAATTAATTTTTCAAAATAACTATACATATGGGTCGAAGAGGCCCCTCGATATTTAATTTTCAATATTTGATGTCCCAATATAAGCTCAATGGTCAGGTTGCAAGACTTTTAGTAAGGTTAAATTAAATAGTGAAGTATTCAAAATATTCTTAAATTTGATGTGAATTATTAGTTTCATATTTGAATTATTGACAGCCTTAAATACATTATTTTACTTGACTAAGTGAACTTAAATATACCCCCTAAATTCTCGCCAAATTTAGGGTGTTTTCAACACTTGATCTCTCGGTTTTTTATTAAAAGTTTCATGCTCTTACAAGAGTTTTACACTACTTGTTATGTCATGTTGCAGATCGGGGTGTATGTATTTAAGTTTACTTAGTCAAGTAGAGGGTGTTTTTAAGGCTGTCAATAATTAGGAGACGAAACTAATAATTTGCGTTAAGCTCACAGATATTTTTAATACTTTTCTATAAATTAAATGATAATTTAGGCTCAAATAGACAAAGGCGGGGATGTATGATTTAAATGTTAATTAATATTTGATTCTTAACATTAATTACTTATTTCTTAAATCATTTTTCAATATATAATATTGAACATCAATGAATAGGAATAATGTGATAAAATAGTCATGTCAATTATTATTTTTTAATGATTATATCAAATTTAAATATAACAAGTAAAAATAAACGGAGAAAATATCTTTAAAATAAAAACACCCAACTTATACACACTGCTATACCACCAGATTATTTTCTTGATGACTTAAATTTATTAGCTATAACTTAAATAGTACATAAGTCAAAAAATATTTATAAGCCAAATTAACTTGTTAACTTAGCAAAACACCTTATTAGAAGTCTTTTTCTCACCACCACTTCTTTAGTTACCCCCTAATTAAAGGTTAAAAGGAAGAAAACAATTGACTTTTTACCAAATTTTAGCTAATATTAGCCTTTAATGAAAAAGGCAGCAAAAAAGAATTTAAAATTGTCAAATCTTCAATTTTACCATATTTTTCAAAGTTCTCAAAGAAATTAATTTTGTGAAGTTAAAACTCCTTTTTTTTCACTTTAGGGCAATTAATTCCTTTTGGTTTTGAATTTTTCTCTCTCACTTTATATTAGTTTTTTATTTATACACATAGAGTTGATTGAGTTTAAAGAGATTTGACAAGGATAGGTGGTTTTTATTTTATCTGTCATTTTGTAGGTGAGGGGGATTTAAAAAGCCCAACTACCAAGTTAAAGATGATATAATTTTAAATAATATATTTTTATTAGTCAACAATATTAAAAATATATATTTATTTTTATTTTTGACATATTAAAGAAACATATTTTTTAATATATATTACTTATTTTCTGAGTGATTTGTCAGAAATTAAGATTAAATATCAATTAATATTCATATCGTGATAAAATATTCATATCCATATTTTTAAAGAGCATGAAAACTTCAATGTGAACAAATAAAAGTGAATGAAAAGAAAATAATGTATTAACTTAAATATTATTATGGCTCATTAAATTTACTACTTCTCTTTATAAATTTTGGGGGTTTAAGGACTAAACTCTAATACTTATGTTAATTTCACACTAAATCAAATTCCCACGATGAGATGATCTTCCATGATCCTCTACATTTTGAATAGAAAAATATGATTTTTTTTCAAATTTCTCGTATGTTATTTTCATATTTTTTAAAAGAAATAATTTATTTTTATAAAAAAATTAAAAACTAAAATTGTGAAGGATTACAAAATTAATTAACCATGGCCATTTGTTTTTTTTTATATATAAGTTTAATTTAATCTAAATATCTAGTTATTAATTACTACTTTCTTTAGTCCATATTAATTAAATTATAAGGAGTAAAAGAGGTTTAAAGACATAAATGTACTTTTTAATGTTACTCTTACACAATTCTCACTACTTTGTCAGAAAATATATTAAACATAAAAAAAATATATATATACAATTTTTTTAGATTATAAATAATTCACTTATTTTAAACTCGAAAAAAAAGTTTGGCTTTTCTCACCAATCGTCGTTACGCTAATGTGCGGGTATGTTATAATTTCCCCATGAGAAGAAGAAAGAATGAAACTTGTTTTCTTCTTCTCTGAAAATCATGTAACATAATTCCAAAGAATATACCGTTTTTTTGGAGATAAGGAGATAATTAATGGCTTCTCCACCTCTTCACGCTTCCTTTTCCTCAAAATCAATAGATTTTTCTCTCTAAAAAATGATATAGCTATGAATTCTCCCTTTTTTGTTGATATCATATAGTATTTGTTAATGATTTTGAAGATTATTTGGTTGAGAAGCATATGATCCAGTACTACTGCTGCGGAAATGGGAGCATGTGTGTCGCGGCCAGATAGTTGTGTTGGAGGTAAATTGAAAGGTTCGAATAAGTTTAGGAAAAGAAGGGGAAGAAGAAGAAGGAAGAAATCTAGCTCACTTCATAAAATTGATGAGTCATTTCCTTTGGATAACTATAATCCAACATTTCAGGGTACTTTCTCTCTCTATCTCTGTTTTTACTTTTTTGTTGAAATTCATTTGTTTGGTTGTTTTCATTTTTATTTATTTTTTTGGTTATACTTGGATTATTAGGTGTTGTGATCTAGAATTTTGTTGAATTGTGAAAGTAATCAACATTTTAATTTTTTTAATTTTGAGTCAATTTGGTTAAGTTGAAGGGTTTTAAGGTGGAAGAAAGGTGGAGATATGGAACTCTGGAGGTGATGAGATCCATTTAGGATGGAAAAGTTTTGATAAATCCGAGTTTTTAGTAGCTTAGTTGGTTGGTTACCTAAACTTTCACCTGGTTGGAGGAAGTACGATTCCTCACCGTGTAATCTTTTTTCCCCATTTTCTCTCCCCTATCCCCAATTTAGAAAGAAGAAAATGGAGTATTCTTTCTATTTTACTTAGAGGAGCTTTGGAGTGGCTGGAAAAAAGGAATTTAGTATATGCTTGATTGAGTAAGATAGCGGTGAAATATAGATTCTGATGAACACCTTTTTCTCAAATCTAATGGTTGTGATAATATGCACTTGTATTGGCTCGTCTTGTATACAATTTAACTTAATAGTAAAACTTTAGATGGTATGTTGTTCCACTGCATACAATTTACCTTAATAGTTTCTCATCTTCTTGTAATGTCGTTTTCTTTTCCTAACTCCTATCAAATGCCTTCAGCAAGTGGCAAGTCAAAGTGAGATTGTATGTTTCGTTGTCCGTTAGGACATAAGTGTGTTTTCAACATTCCATCTATCATTCATTGGGAAGGATCTAGTATAGTTTAAGTTTTCATGTTTTTATCTGAAAGTTGAATAGCAGATAAAACCATCACAAATAACCTTCTCAATTGTTTAATGTTGGTCATGAAAATCACAGGACGGATTGAGGAGGCGTGGTTTGATTCCGCTGCAATATTTGAATCTGATTGCAGTGATGAAGATTTCCAGAGTGTTCCTGATGGTACAGCATTCTAGTTTTCGATCTTCTGTTCCAACTGTTAGAATTTTGTTTCCTTTGAACTTAATAATACAAATATAAACACAATTACTGCAGATGTACTTTCTGTCAACAGCTTTGATTGTGGGCGGACTAGTGTAGCTTCTATCAAAGATACGAACCATGGGGATGTTAATATAAACCTTGATGGACCTCACAGTGAGGTACGGCCTGTTTTCCTTGATGAGATCTCGTCCTCGGAAAATATAGGTAGTGGCAGGGAGGATGGTTTGTTGGAGAACTGTGGAATTCTTTCAAACAACTGTCTGCCCCGTCTTACCTCCACTGTTGTGCCTGTTGAGAAGAGATCTCTTAGCTCTAGTCCTCCAAGTTCAAGGAAGAAAGCGGACCTAAAGCTTCCCTTCAAATGGAAAGATGGAAATCCTTGTGCCACTCTACGTGAGTATCTACATCTAACTTTTGATCTAGTTGCTTTGGCACAAAGTTCTTCAAATGTGCATCACATAATGGATTAAGTTTGAACATCATTGTTGGTTACTTTTTCAAATATTAGTTCTAAAGTATCTTAAATTTGTTGCAATTAGTAATTAGCAATTTTTGCTATTGAAGACATATATAAAGATGAAATTTCAAGAATTACGCTACATCTATAACAGGATTTAGTTATTGTTAAGAGGAATATCTTTCAAGAAACAGCAATTATTATTGTTCAGAGGAATATCTTTTCTCAAAATATATTTTGGGGAATTAGCGTTCTTATTGGATTATCCATGTCTCATCTTCTTTGAGGAAAAATTGTGTGTTATCTGATGACTGTTTCAGCTGTTTTATATATTTAGAGTTGGTATTTTGGGACTAATAAAAACAACTCTCCGCAAATACGACTGAAAATGTAGTTGATTTGTACAGGGCAGTGATAAAGCTAGTTACAGCTAAAACATATTTCCCAACTAATTGATAATGCTTATATAAATCTTTCGCTAAGTGTGAATTCATTCCAAGCGATTATAGGCCTTTTGAGGCCACTGTCTTCCATGTGATTTTAGGTGTACCTCGTCTCCTTTAAGCAAGTAACTCCCTTAATATAAGTGTAGGAGTGTGAAGGTGGGGTCAGTATAGAAGATAAAACAAAGGCATCCTTGTCAAGGTCCTTGATTCTCTGCTGCACCTCGGCGTGGAACGGATCTTAACAATCTACTTCTTAATAGAAAACTAGTCTAGCTGAGAGATAAAGGAAAAGTAGTTCCAAAAGGAGACTTGACCTAGCAAATGCGCTCTTCACCTCAATGCTATACTTCGGCAGCTACGTACTAAGACGCTTCAGAAGAAAAGCTACATCCACTACCTGGCGGATCTTTAATAATGCACTTCTAAGGGAAAATTTAGTCTAGTTGTTTTCTCAAAATTCAATTTTGACCTTCTTAGACCTGTTTCGTATGTCAAGCTGTAAAATCAAGAGAGAAGGAAAAAGAAAAGAAGAGAGTGATTATGATAGAGGAATGGAATCCTTGACATCATATGTCTGTCTCCGAGCCTGAAAACTGGCTGTTTGGCATCTTATGTAAATGTTTGAGCTTGAAAATTCTCTATAAATTTGTCTTTCGGATGGAATCAAGAGTGATGATTAAGTTATCTGTGATCCAGTTACCAGATCAAGGAGAAGAAAATACAATTAGCTAACTTTTATTTCTTTTTGGGTACAGTTTCATCTAAAACCCTGCTTCAAAGGCCCATAGCTGGTAGCCAAGTACCAGTTTGCCCGTTGGAGAATAAATTGCCTGATAGTTGGTCCCATATTGAACCAAATACCTTCAGGGTTCGGGGAGGAAACTATTTCAGGTAATATACTTACAGATACACAAAACAAACAGGTAAGCACTTATTTTATGAGTGTGACAATCTAGTCATAAAAAAATGGCTTAGATGAAATCCTTCATTTACAAAAAGTAGAAAAGCAAGGGAAAATCCATATGCCCGTAGTTATAGATTGTTTTTTGGACGTTATGGTTATCATAAGTTTGTGTATGCATGCTGTCCGCCAATGCAACTGCCCTCTACTTTTGTTTGTGTTGTATCATTCACATATTTTAACTTCTGCAGGGACAAAAAGAAAGAGTTTGCGGCAAATAATGCTGCATATTATCCTTTTGGCGTTGATGTATTTTTATCTCAAAGAAAAATTGATCATATTGCTCGACTTGTGGAACTTCCTGTCATTGAACACTCTGGGACACTTCCACCCATTCTTGTAGTGAATATTCAGGTACCGTTTAGTTTAGCTTTAAGAGAATAAGTGTATTTCTTTTCTTTTTTTCTCCATTGCTCTGGCTGTCATTAAGTTGGTCTGATGGTTAATTTAAAGATAGTAATTTTTATGCTTAAGATACACATGAAATGTGTTTTGAGTCTCTTCAAAGTCAAAGTTATTCAACACTTTTGAACTATAAGACTTTATTCGCATCCATGAAGGTTTCCAATATAGCTGGCCGTATAACCTCTATTAATAACAATATTCACGCATTTGAGTTGCTAAGATACTGTTTCGCCCTTCTTTTTCTTTCTTTTTTACAGGTACCATTATATCCTACTGCAATTTTTCAGGGTGAAACTGATGGTAAAGGAATGAGTTTTGTCTTGTACTTTAAGCTTTCCGAAAGTTATGCAAAAGAACTTCCTTCTCATTTTCAAGAGAACATCAGAGTAAGTTCTAGACTTCTAGTTACCATGTCATTGGTCCTTGTTTCTCTTTTCACCTGTCTCTAGTTGTATATCTCCTGTTGCTTCTTAATTGTTTAATCATGTTTCTTCATGTTCGTCTTTTTTATTGTGCCTCTTTTAACATTTGTTTCTCTGTTGGTGTTTTCTTTTTTCACATTCTGTTAGTTTCTGTGTACATTCTCTAGTAGTATTGAGTTGGGTACTGCTTGTTACCAGTCATTATTTCATGGTTTATTCACCTCTTGTCTGTTTCTTTGTAAACTATCAGAGTCGGATTTTTTACTGAACAATCTTTTCCTACTCTTTCCTATTGATCAGAGGGTAATGGATGATGAAGTGGAAAAAGTGAAGGCTTTTCCAATGGATGGTACTGTTCCCTTTAGGGAAAGGTTGAAGATATTAGGTCGTGTAGCAAATGTGGAGGACCTCCGGTTAAGTGCAGCAGAGAGGAAGCTTATGCAGGCGTACAATGAAAAACCTGTTCTTTCACGTCCTCAACATGAGTTCTATAAGGTATTATTGTCAGATTTGAGTTTTATTTGGATGAACAACTTGAGTTTTATGTTTGTGTGGGCGGGCATTAGTATGAGTGCCATCACATCTTAGAATAGAATGCACACATCGTCTTATTCATATTGAAGGAAATATGTTCAAGTTCTTATTACGTTGCTAATGATGTCTTTGTAGGGAGAAAATTATTTTGAGATCGATATAGATATGCACAGATTCAGTTACATCTCTAGGAAGGGTTGCGAAACATTCCTAGATAGGCTAAAGCTATGCTCCTTGGATGTAGGCCTCACAATTCAGGTGAGTATCTGTATCTGACCTCAAATTCTCTTCTTTGCAAAATCAGCTGCAAGTAATTATTCACTTTTCAAATCAGGGTAACAAAATTGAAGAATTGCCGGAGCAGATCTTATGTTGTATACGGTTAAATGAAATCGACTATGTGAATTATCAGCAACTCGGAGTTAATAATGAAACCCCTTGAATAGGTGCACAAACAGTGTAATCCACAGGATATGGCAAATAAGTGATGAAGTTATTGTTAGCTAGTTTGTGTCCTTCCCTTTCTCCAATTGTCAAAATCTCTGTTTCAAATGTGCTCTCTCGCGAAGCAAATGGCTTATCAAGCGAGCTATAGATATTTGAATCTATGGACAAGGATGAGAAAATAGTCAATTGAGTGGGTGTTCTTTGTTTCAATGTTTCATCAAGCAGCAGTCTTTCTGTTTTTATTTTGGATTTTTTGATGCAACACATCCATTTAGTACTTCATGTCTTAAAAGAAAAATGTAAATATGCTCAAAATTTTGAAAGTAAAGATCTTGGAGAATATGAAGGTAAAAAGTTTTAGTCACAGTTAGATCATATTGTAATAGCCATAGGTTGTTTCAACAAAACTATGTGAAGAAAAAACATTTAAGATGGATGCTAACATTTCCCTGTAATGTTTGCATAGTAGAGCTAATCTAGTATAATGAGATCCAAAGTATGCAATAGGTGTAGCATCTTATCACTCGGGGACCTAGTGATTAATGAAGTGGGATAAAAATCATGGAGATTAGGGGTGTGTTCGGTACGAAGAAAAATGTTTTCTAGGAAAATAAGTGAGTTTATTACTAATTTTCTTGTGTTCGGTACGTAGGTAAAAAAATATTATTCTAAAAACATTCGTGTATAATCTAGACAAATAGTATGAGATATGGGGATGGGGTAGAAGTGTGGGATGGTGGGGCTACGGAGGTGGGGTGAAGAAGAGGATACAATCAATGTGGAATGCCACTTATGGAACTTACTTTTCCTATTTCTATTCGGAAAGTCATGTTCCTCATTTTTTAAGGAATTTATTTTCCTAGAGAAAATGTTTTCCGAAAATTTTGATAAACCGAACATGAGAAAATTAGAAACATTTTCTAAAAAATGTAAACTCTACACCGAACAGGCGAACACAACCTTATGAACTCGTTGAGAATGATTCTGATCTAATTCATGGCCTAAGTAGAAGACTAGGATTTGAATCTCTATAGAGGCCAAAAAAGGTAGGTGATTTCTTGCCTGCTACATTCTAGCCGGTAATAGTAGGTTCCTCGATGGAATAGTCTAGGTGCATTTTAAGCTGTTCTAGACACCACCGTTACAAAAACGGATACTGCAACATCTAGGAGGTTGATAATCTTGAGAAGTTGCATAATAAATTTACATTTTAGCTATAAAGAGAAACAGAATACAATTAAATAAATAAATTTTCCTACTAAAACACCAATTGAATGAAGTATGTAAGCTGATTATCAAATCAAGAAACCAAGAAACTAAATGAAGTATTTTAATTGATTACTATCCTTTAGTGGAAAGAGAGTTCTAAATTTAGTTACTTCCATGAGAAAGAACTGATGATGCTGTAGGGCTACTAACATTCTCCATGGTCCCTACTTGTGTTTTCCCAGTTAGCATATCTATAGCAATTTGAGCAACTTCTGCAAACCAGTCATCCTCTGGTAATACACTGCAGATTTAGAATTTTTTTAACATTAATGAGCCTGCTCGTGTTGTCGGTTTCAATCGCGGATAAATGAGGAGGATTATGATTCAGGGGCTTTGTTTTATTATCTATGGTATACCTGTATGGATCAATGTGGCTTGCAGCAACTGCTTCAATAGCTCTGCCTATGATGTTTTTGATTACTTGTTGAAGATTTCGAGACAAGTAACGTCCTTGTGAAGCAAACAGTATCACAAACTCCATATCCAGATAGAACTGCAGGGGAAACAGAAGAGTGTTTCAGTTCTCAAAAGAACGCGAAAAACGAAAATGACAGATGAAAACAGATAATTTGACCAAAAAAAACCTGTTGAAGGCCAAGTGGTCCTAAAGGCCTTGGCCCTTGTTCAATCTCTTCCCAGAAATTTTGATCTTTAGAAAGCCAGAGGATGATAGTTTCAGTGAGCCTCATCAATAGAATTGTAGCAAATCTTTCTCTTCCCACAAACATGTCTGATGCTATGCTAGCAATTCGAGTCAACTTCCCGAACATTTCCTGATATACTGGAGATGGAAACCACTCTATCTCTTCTGGATTTCCATCCATATTTAGGTACATGTCTGGACTTAAACGAACGCCACCATCTTCCAAGAAAATGAGTTCAAGTGCATGTTGCCTACAAAAGCTGTCACGGAGCTGATCAACTAAACGTTGGAGTCTCCGCTTCAGTTCTCTCTGCTCTACAGGACGGGATTGCCTGTCTGTACTTCGTTTAGATGTATCATCTGTCTTATTAGATTGTTGTGCAGATGAAAGCTTGGCGGCTGCACGAGGGATTAGTTCATCTGATAACAATAATGCATTGGCTAGTAAAGCAATCTGTTCAGGTTCTGTCTCAGCCAGCCTAACAATTCTGTTTACAGATCCTTCAAGGTTCTCATTGTCCACTGAACCAGGTAATGCTTTTACCAACATACCTATGTATGAGTTAAACACTTGCATCACACCTTCCAAAGTGTTCTCCGACAATTGTAAGATTTCGAGAGGACTGATGTCCTCGCAGAGTTCCTGTGAGAATGATCAAGTTTAGTGCCAGAAGGAGCTTCAGTTACATACTATAGGAAGATAACGATATGAGATGAAAAGCTATATGCAAGAGTTTTTTATTTCTGCTAATGTGCAAAGTTGATCACCTGAACCATTGTGTTGAATTTATGAGCACTGCTTGAGAGCTTTGGCTGGGAGGTGATTACACCAGCAAGAGATGAAGTTCCTAGAGAACGTGAGCCGATTGGTGGATAAGTTAGCGACCAATCATCTGCAGCAGCAAGTGCAGCAGTGCACTGCTCAATCCTCTTTATATTGGCATACAGTGCTTGCTCAACACAGGGCTTAAAATTTTTCAGGAGAACTGGTGAAAGGGCCAACCCGCGAGCTTCTAGCAAAGAGCAGTGCCCGAGACTTATGTGAACACTTTCAGCAACAGGTCTTAAGCATCCGGATGCTGCTGGTGAAGCTATGACATATCTTTTAATAAGATGAGCAAAATTCTCAGTCTGGTTGACAGCCCAAGTTACTAGCTCAGATGTATAGGAAGGTTCATCATCAAATAAGGACAAGGAATCACTTGTGGCCTGTGCCATTGTCGAGAAAACAAGCTGCGAAAGAGCAGCACTATATGCTACTCCATGTGAAGTACCTGAAGGACGAAGACCCTGCATATTACCATGCAACTTCTGCTGGTGAGAACTTAACATTAAGGTATGAGCACGAGGTCCATCACCAAGACGTTTTAGAGCTTGTACTGCAGAACGAAGCTCAGCAGCACCAACTGAAGACTTGAAAGAAGCTTCTGCTAACTGTGCTGCTAACTTTTGCTTCTGTTCAGTGATAACTTTCTGCAATGATAATAACGCGGATGGAGTCAATGTCTGTTTACTACGAGTATCATTTGCCATATGTTCACCTTCATCCAGCACATCCAAAACTTCATCGACTCTCCTCTCAGCAAGTAACACTTCAAGCTTCTCTATAAATTGTCCCAACCAACTCTCAGTATTGGTGCTATCATTGTCGCCATTATTAGACCTATCATCTTGCGTTGAACCATCAGAGCTAGACAGAGAATCAACATTAATTCCTTCAGCTAAACCATGAACAATTGCTGCTCGAGTAGATAGGAGATTTCTCAACGCGATAAGCTGTCCTTCAAGATTGGATATTTCCCTTGATGTGCTGCATATATAAAACGAATAAGACACTTCTGCAAGTGATGATGCAGCAACAGCCTAGATACACTGCAAAAGGAGTGATAGTGGTTGTTTCAGACTAAAAATGTTCCAGCTTCATGTGCTTCAGGCAAAGTTCAGTTCTTGGCGGAGAGATATGTGAACAGCTCCCACTAAAGCTCAACGAACATCTACCTAGAGGAGCGACATTCACTGTAAGCAATCCTTTAAATTCTTCTGTTTTTTTAAGAGATATTACTTTATGGCAAGTCGAGTTTTTATGGCAGATATATGAACATATCTTCGAGTTCTAAGAATGATATCTCAACTCTTTTAACCATAGCATATTAACTCGATGGCAAGTCTAATATTTTCTTCCTTCTCATTTCGTTTCCAAAGATGACACCACTTATCCCAGAATGGTGAAAAATTTAGGAAGTAATAGATATTGAATTCATTAGTATGGCTGAGTTTGCTTACCGTATGAAAGCAGCATAATTAGCATAAACACTTTTTCGCATTTCTTCTGCAGAAGCCTTCCTTAAGTCCACAAGGTAATGGCATAAATGCCTTATTTCCTGTTCAAAATTTCCAAAGAATTTATTTATATCAGTAAAACAAAAACAACTTTTAGCGGCAATAAATATACACATTAACAAAGAATGCTAAAGTCTTTACCGACATTAGTTAATTGTCATTAGATTCAATATCACTACAGATTTTGTCGTTAATTAATTGCTACTAGAGCAGTATATCTTGCACCTTACTTTTACAACAAAATAATCACATTATCCAAATTTCAAATTAGAACACCAAAATATAAGAAACAATTTTCCCCTTCGAGCGAGTTACTCGGATGGTAAGCCCCGTACAATTTTGTTATCTTTGTCCATAATTCCGTCTCCAAAACCATATTTAACAAGAATGCACGAATAGACACGTATCTGCAAACAATGTTATGTGGTATACATAGGTTTAATGTCAATTTTGCGCACCTTTCGTCAAATTTCTGATTCAGATTCAATTGAAACCCATGGTTTTGAGTTCCAACAACGCATACATATGCAAACACAAATTTAAATTTAGGAAAATTAAAGGAAAACCTTTTCGCTCATTTGACGACATCGATTGGTAACATATGAATCAGGATCATATGCAGAAGCTTTGAATACTTTGAGTTTATCACTAAGTGATAAATCTTTTTCATCAAAATCAATTGAATCTCCTATGCTTGAAGAGAATGAACCTCCATCCATTTTTAATTAATCAATTTTATTCCAAAAAAAATCAACAACTACCAAAGAAGAAGAAAAATAAAAAAGAAAAGCTTATTATGAATGTGATTCAATTTGTATCATCACGGTGGACTCGCTCCAACTCACAAGAATAACAGATATTTGGTTTTTTTATAAATTTGTTTTTAATTTTATTAATAAGAGATTTAAAAAAAATTATTTCTTTTTATTATATTTATATAAATGATCGTAAGCACAATATTACTGAAAAGGGAAATAAAAGAAAAAATGGATAAATTAAAACTATTGAATATTTGTAGTTCAAGCTATCATATGTGCTATATAGTAATACTTTATCCGTTTTATATTATTTAATCTGTTCCTTATAATAAAAGTAGTTATTTCAATTTATAAAATCATTTATTATATTTTTTACTTTTTTACTTTTAGTATTAAATAACTACATAAAATAGTAGTAGCAATATTCAAATTAACTAGAGTTCCAAAACATTATTAATAAAATAAATTTAGTAAAATACACATTTGAAATTTATGTTTTTGTGTACATAGTAAAATACACATTTGAAATTTAATGCAGGCAAAGCCCATTTATTATATACCAAAAAGACAAATAAAGAGCTTTGGACCAAAAGTGACCAAATCCCAAATTAAAAAAAAAAGAAACAAATGAAAAACAAAAAGACAAGGAAGAAGGACAGAAACTCTGTGGCTGCTCCTCTCCGATCAGCACCAGAGCCTTACCTCTCGATTATCGTTTGACTCTAAAAAATGAAATTATGACAATTAAAAATAGACGGAGGGAGTAAGAGATAATAAAGAGAACATGTCTTTGAGATTACGTGATTTACAAAGAATTATAACACCACTTTCTCCCCTCTACGCCTATTAATTATCATACACTTAATATTTTAATTTCTAGTATTAACATCCACAATAACATCGATAGAAGGTTCTCAACCACTCGAACAAGCCTTTCACTTCTAGTGATCCGTGCAAACTTTTACATAAACGATATGAACTCAAGAGAAAGTGTGAAATGTAAAACAAGCCAACTAATTGAAGTCTTGAATTATATTATTTCTTAGAAGGGAGTACATGACATGATCAATATTTAAAAAGTTGAAATCTTCTAATGCTAAGTACATAGTAACAACAATAAATTCAGTGAAATTTCAAAAAGTTGAGTCTGAGAAAGGTAAAGTGTACACAAACCTCTTCGAGGTATACGATGCACTGTTTCCGAAAGACCCTCAACCCAAGCAGTAATTAAAGAAAAAACATGACTGCTAATAGCAAAGCAGTCCAAAGTATATATATGCAAGGAACCATAACAACAACAGTAAGGTGTGAAGTTCTATACTTCCACCCAACAAAAAGACATGTATATATAGTAACTTATTTTAAATTATTAGCATCCCATTATACTTTTTTTGATTTTAGGCTTCTCAACAACAATTCCATCATTTCCAGCAAGTGCACGATACTTATCCTTCCTTGTAAAACTAGTACATTCATAAGAAAGAGTTGCAGCAATAACCCTTTGTATATAGTTTGCTACTTCATGACTCGATTTCCCCGCGTTACAAGTTAGCTCATACGGCAACTTATTCAAAAATGTAACCTCATAAGCGGGGCTTGGGTTCATAAAGAAGTAAAATGGATCCATCCCTTTCCATCCTCTAGCCGTTGTACCATGAAACATGCTCATCTTATTCACCATAGCAACGGGTACAAGTTCATCTGTTAACTCAGCAAATAACGCGGAGAATCTAAGTAGAAATGGTTCCCTACATGTAGTCCCTTCGGGGCATATTGCTAGGTCACCTTCTTGTAAGAGTTTTTTTATCATCGATGCATCTAGACCTCGATCACGATTAAGTCTAACTGTTTTAATCGGTGAAATGATCTCAGAGAGACGTGAAACGGAGTATGTAACAGCTGGAATCGGACGTCCAAGGGCAGTAGAGAGGAAAATCGGGTCAAGGAGAGTTCTGTGTGAGCAAATGAAGAGGACACCTGATTTGTTGTTGGATTTATTGACAGGAGGTGGAGGGGTACCGTTGATGATGACACGAACGCCTAACGCCCAAAAGGCGTAGTAGACAATAGGCATAGGGAGGAGGGAACCAGAAGCAATGCGTAAACACGCGAGAATGAATCCAACCGGGATCCACAGTAGGATAAGTAGTGACACGAGAGGTGTTGGCTTTTGGACTAAACGGCCGTCATGGAAAATGATGGGCTTGGGAAGTTTGCTTGTTGTTACAGCTTTAACTTCTGGCTTTGGTGGTACAATGTAACCTTCCTGCATTTTTGAACATATACCTTAATGAGATTTGAGTCATAGAAACACAAATATTAATAGCAATGGTGTTCAAGTCAGCTAGAATGCATCTCGATTAGTTCTACGGGATACCTGTCATCTCCCAAGTCTCAAAAACAACATGTACCAAGTAAGTCTGTCTACTAAAGCTAAATCAGATGGGAAGAAATGATCACCTACTCTGTGTCCATCACATTTTATATGATATAGTTTGACTTGATTCGGAGTTTAAAAAAGAAAGATTTTTGAAACTCGTGCAGTCTAAATAAAGTGATAGGTGTACGTTTAAATTGTTACTAAATATAGAAATGTGTTATTCTTATTGGGACTGACTAAAAAGAAAAGTGAATCATATAAATTGGGGCAGAGCGATCGGAGTAGTATTTTGTCTCTGGTGGAAATTGAACCTGAAACCTCACGGTCCTCAATCCATTACATCGATCACTAAGCTACACACTTGGATGCATGACTTATTCCAGATCACAAATTACAAAAATTATCTTTCAATTCTTAAATTTTGAATATATTAGTTGATGAGTAAAAATGCAGCAAATTAGAACTAACCTTACACAAAGCCAAGAAAGGAAAATCAGTATGACGATCACCCAAACCAATCTCAGGTTTACTCTCTCCAAAAGCTTTTATAAGAGCATCAGCCTTGTTTTTACCAACAAGTACTCCTGGCTTTTTAACAAAGCCAGTAGCTCTACCTTTATAACTTTCAATCTCAGTTCCTAAAACCAAATCAGCTCCCAAAAAATCCTTCAAAAATGCTTCCACCATAACCCTAGGATTCGCGGTCAAAACGCAACGTTTCCCACAAGAAGAGAACACTTTCCATGACTCAGGATGAAGATCTTCTGAGTAGAATTTCGGTAGCACTGCACGTGCTACCGATTCTATATCAGATACCTTCATCCCAACAAAAGTGGTGAAAATAAGGACTTGGATTCCAGCAGACTCCGAAACGAAATAGTAAAGAAGTCCAGCGAGTGGTGAGGATAAGAGAAGAATAAGTAACCTTAAAACACCTCCGACTTCGAAAGCAACTAAGGCGAAATAAGGGAATGAGCTTCGTCCTCGAAGTAAAGTTCCATCCATGTCCGCGATTACTGTGTCCTTTTCGCGACCTATGGATGCACATTTATCCACAGATGGAAACGTTGTAATCGCCATTTCTGAAAGCTTGTAAAGTTAACAAATACATGTGTTTCGTTTCAAATATGGAAACGTTTCATATATATGCATATTGATTAAGAAAGATGACAAATGAGGAAAACATAGTGAAGATGGTATCTAAGATAAATTAAATGTCCATACACTTGCAACAAATGAAGGATTTATTGGTAATTATTTAGTAATAATATATAATTAAGTATTTATAACCAGCCCTCTATGTATGGATACAATGACATTAACTCAATTGCTGCTAAATGTTTTTGCTCGCAATATAGGACATCTATTACCATTACATGTCTCTTTTGTAGTGATACTGATAATGGTTGGTTGTGTTGAAGAAATTAAGGGTGTGTTCACCTGTTCGGTACAAAGAAAATATTTTTCAGTTTTCTCATGTTTGGTAGGTCAATTTTTTTGTGAAAATATATACCTAAAAAATAAAGAAAATGACCTCTCTAATGAAAATAGGGAAAACAAGTTTCAGGTGGGACATTTCACATTGATTGTGTCCTTCTCATCCTTCAACACACATCATCTTCACCCCTACTTCAGTAGCCCCCATCCCCACGACTCCACACCCTCCTACCTCTGTCATCACCACCCATAGTTTTTGTCTAATTAATTATATACAAATATTTTTAAAATAATATTTTTTTAAATACGTAACAAACACAAAACAATAAGTAAAAAAAACACTTATTTTCTTTGGAACACACCTAAAGCTTCTAGAATTTGCTTGAAATTGGCATATTCTTATTTCTCTAGGATGGAGAAAAGCCTATTTCATAGTTCAAATCGTCATGTCTTGTTTTTGTATATTTTTTCTCACTTTTTATGTTACATGCAGTTTCTTGTCTTTTAATTCCAAGTAGAGGCCAGCAAAATCATATTGAATTTCCCAAAACATAATGTATTTATTTAGGATCATACTAAAATGCTTCTTTGTTCAAACCGCCAATTTCTAAAACTTAGGTTGAAGTACACAAATATGGAATATTAGAAAATAAAACTTTAATATATCATTTCACAAAATGACAATTATTAATCCTTGTAATATTTGTTACTCCAGTTTATATGAACTAGGCGTCCAAAGTATTGGGACAATATAAAAGTAAAAAATTTGACTTCTTATGTCACCCCAAAAAAAAAAGATACTGGTAATAGGCATTAAATATTATTATTATTTTCACTGATTTTGGAAAGCAAAAAAAGTTAACATAATCAACTCTGATCAATTTTTAAATAAGGATTACAAAATATTTAACTGCTCCCTTTTTATCAGTTTGGAAATCAAAAGAATGAAACTAAACTTGTACTAAAATCTGATACTTATATTTTGTAACATAAAAAGAAAGATGTAAGCCGAGACCAAATGGATTCAATTGAACTCACAAGAACAAGAACGTATAATATTATACGTGGTCAAGTTGTCTGTTGATCCATTACAATGTTTGGATGATCATAGAATTTCTTTTGCTACTTTTTTGTTGGGATACTCAGTATGTATCTGCTAGTCATGTAGGTCAGTAGCTCCTTCAACTTCACTGTTTTCGAAACATCTTTGGTTCTTAAAGCCCTCAAAACAAGATGGTTTTGATCTTGTACCTGTGGATAATGCAAATGAAATCATCATTTTTTATGCTAATATGAGTTGAGTTGACACAAATATGAATAATTTCGTATCAAGCAAAAGCCTGTGTAGAGTTGGGATGTAGTTAGAGATAGAGACCTACTAGCATTTCATCTTCATAACATTTAATCAACTGAAAAAGAAGAGAACAGAACTCTATAGTAATAGGTCGATGGCCAAATATCTGAAACAGAATTCTAATCCCTATGACCTAAGACAAAACCGCAAAGCTTAATGAGAACCAAGAGCTCCAACAGCTCTCTCCGTTATATGTAGAAAAGATCCTATAAGCTGAATGATCCTGCTGAAAACTCAGTTATGTTTATGGCAAGTAAACCAACTCAAGAGCACAGTAGTCAAGCATTGGATTCTGTATCAAGACTTGAGGGTAGCTAGAAGAAAGAGGGAAGCATTGGATATTTTCTCTCCATTCATGCAACAGAAAGAAACGTTGAACCAATAAAAGAGAAAGAAATGCTGGTGTATGCATGATCAATATGTTTACCAGTTGAGCAGTACCAGAAGTTAATAGTATTTAGGCTTTTGTTCTCCATCTCTCAATCACAACCTGTAATTGCTGAGTTCTCCTCCTAACCTGTAAAACAAAGATTTTTAGTACGTTGCCACCACCAATAAGGCGTGCATTCAGCTGCACTCAAAAGAAAAACATGCAACTGTATAATCCTAACACAAAGCAAGTAACCTCTAAATTTACTTAAAAGTTAACTCACATGCTCTTTCACAACTGATGCTTTCGAAAGTTAAAAACAGTAGCTGAAATAATGGCATCATATTACATACTTCATTTTAGTCATTTATGTAGTGAAAAGGCAACAACTTTTTTGTTGAAGACTTAGAAGTTGTCTTCTTTCCCTCCCTATAATGGCGCCACTTGCAATCCCCAAAAACTGAAAAAGAATGAAATCATTCAAAGTGGTGTTGATATTTTATTCATCTAAGTGGAGTTAGATTGTTAGAGTAATTGGATCTGCACCAAATTGTTCTGTTCTTGTACACTTTTGACAGCATCCTAACATATTTTTGCAAATTATCAAATACATGACCTTGTCACATCTGCTTAATCCCATTTAAAAGTAGTCTTTCTTTAGTCTATTATCTTACATATGGATGCAACTCAACTCAAGACACAATAGTACTGAATCAGATTATTCACTTCATAGAACTCTGTACTGAACATTATCTATAGGAGAGCTACTAAAGAAAAAGCCTTATGGCACATTTTGGAAGAAAAGTTGCCAAGGTCCACTCCATTCAGAAAGACAAATATTTTGCAAGAATCAAGTTGGACATGGTCCAAATTGCTATACAGTTTCCTGTCATTGGGAATTATATTGCATAATATTAAGATTTTAAAGGACTTTATCAAAATAATAATAATAATAATTAGATTGACCTATCAAAAAGAAATAGATAACAAGTTTCTTATCCTCTAAAGCAAAGGAATATTCTCCTCCACACTGTTTAACTTGAAGGTTGAAATCTGAAGGAAACAAAATTATATAACTTGTAATAAATGTGCAAGACGAGGTAGACCTAAAATCACACCAGAGGAGTGTCTCGAATGACTTACGATCTGTTGAGATCCACACAGACTTACCAAAAAGTAGAATTCATTACAATGAAAGTAAAAGTTTCATATAGGCAATAGCAACTAGCTCCGGTCAAAGCTTAGACATGTTGGTACACTTATATTAGGTTCAGTATTTGGTAGGAGTTCTTTTTGTCTGTTTGTTTGTCAGTTGAAAATGTAGAGAACCTCCACCACTAGAGAATCCCAAATTACTGAAAACTGGAATGAATCAGGTCCAAATGGAACAAAATAGATTGTAAGAATTAGCATAGCCGACTCTAACTACCTAGAGGTTGAGGTGTTGGCGTTCACTTCTTGTAGTATGGCATGTGCATCATAAGGCTAAAAATACCTCTTTTAACGTAACAGCAATATTTAGAGTTTGAATCAAGCGTGTAGGAAACTAATACTTCCTTTTTGTGGTAAAGAATTGTCAACTGAATAGAAGCTATATAGAAGATCATAAATAGCAAGAACATATCTATAGTACCTCAACTAGCGGTTTTTTACCCCGAAGCAGAGCATCGACACTTCTTTCAGTCTGCATTTTGTTCTCCAAAATGAAAAAGAGCTATTAGAACTCAAAAAGCTGGCAGAGAGATCACAAAGGATAAAGTTATGGCTTTTAACTCAATTTCCTTTCATTCCTTGCAATGCTAGGAACCTATATTACTCTTTGACAATAAGCTAGTATGCAAAAAGAACAAACAAGGGGATCAAAGATGGAGGGGAATATGTGCCAACATGTCAATATGGAGACATTGCTGTCTAGCATGTGATATTTTCTATATTACACTATTGCCTCAAAGTGGTGACTAACCCGATGTACAATCCAGTAGTGTCTCTCATTTATTTCAATCAAAAAGGGAAAGGGTGATGGAGCTTTCCTCTCAAGAACACTTTTACTGCAGTTCCTGATTCGTGCCTCCTGATCACTTAGAGTCACAGTTACTACTCCTCCAATCTGTAAAATTTGACAATTCAAGAGATCAGAAAGGAAGCATTATAGCCTAATAACAAAGAGTAATTATGTGAAGAAAACTGAATATATAAAAGATACTAAGGCAAACAAGAAGAGATATACCCAGTGTCTTTCCGGTGCTTGTGGCTGGAACTCAACAGAGAGCATCCAGGCAGAGGAAATGACTATTACTAGATTCTTAGATTGGTTTTCTTTGACATTTATTTTTCATGCAGTGAGCACTATCCCAACAAATAGAAATTAGCGGGGTGCAAATTCTGCAATTGTAGCATCTATAGGCTTTCTTACAATTTGAATATGCTTTTTTCGGGGGTTCCTTTTAATTGGTGGCTAAGAAGTTCATCATTTATCATCTTTGAGTTTATGTTTATTTTTCTGTTATCCTTGATGAGTGACTGACACCCCCTTTGTGCCTTGTCTAATGGAAGTCTCCACCTTCATTTATCAAAAGGAAAAAAGCACACACACAAGTGCTAGCAGTTGAAATGGAAAAGTTTAATACTGAATCTGAATGCAAAAGTAATGTTTGCTTACAATTAACAACCAAAAAGCAGGTACGAAAAGATGCTTTAAGAATATATTCAAATGATGCTGAAATGGATTATTGTGCAGGACAGTAAGAAAAAAGAGGAGTTCCTCATTAAGGAAATCATTAGGTGTTCCAAACATACCAGATCAGACAGAGTGGGATTCTTAATTATATTCTCTAGCTGTTCGCCATGAGCTGTACCAATAAGCATAACACCTCTCTCAGCAATTGTACGACAAGCATGAACTTCAGATTCAGTGCCAATCTCATCTATAATGATCACCTCAGGCATGTGGTTCTCCACTGCCTCAATCATAACCTGATGCTGCATCGATGGGTCTGGAACCTGCAATCTTCTTGCCCCTCCTATTGCTGGGTGTGGGATATCCCCATCACCTCCTATTTCATTGCTTGTGTCAACAATAACCTACCACAATGATCCCTAAGCTGTGAAAACTTATTTCATTAGCAGCATAATAATGAAATAAGGAAATAAGATTTGAGAAGTAGGAGAGTGAAACCATAAAGTTAATTGCAGCAGTTAGTTAACAAACCACTCTTTTATGAAGTTCATCTGACAAGACACGAGATATCTCTCGCACAACCGTAGTTTTACCAACACCAGGTCTGTTAAATTAAAGAGAGACAAATCAAAAAAAGACAGAATAACTTGACAGGATAGCAAGGTATAGTCAATTGTGATAAAGCTTGATGGTTATCAGCTTAGTAGAACACATTAGAAAAAATTGAGGCCACCGCAGGCGGGTCAGACATGATTTACATCTATATGTAACTCACTTACCGTCCAACAAACAAGATGCTTTCACCAAAATCAAGCAAATCCCGCACCATGTCAATCTGTCCTCTGGCCCTGCCAACTCGGCAAGTCAAACCAATGACTTCCCCCTTCCTATTCCTAATTGCGGAAATACGATGCAAAGTACCCTCAATGCCAGCTCTATTATCTCCTCCAAATTGTCCAATTGCCTTGAGGACACATTGTATTTCTTCCATAGAGACCTGTTTAACAGAAGAAATAGATATAACTTTACATTTCAAAAAAAAAAAAGTCATATAACTAAGCTCTTCAAATAATCGTCTGGTGTCCAGTGGTTGCTCTTTATATTCCTTCAACAGAAGATAATTCAGCATCAAGAAATTAGATACAACTAAGCTCTTCTGAAAATCTTCTAGTGTTCAATTGTTGCTTTGTATTTCCTTCAGAAAAAACAACCTAGAATCACTCTAACATCCATAGAGAACCAATTCAGTAGCAAGGTTCAAAACCACGATATTCTTCCCTTCTCTATTCACTTCCTAGTAAACTACAATAAGCTTCTGGTGCTTCTAAGCAAGAAGGGCACTAGTCACTATCATGACAATAAATACTTCGATATCCTCATAAAGTAGGGTAATTTCAATACCTTTAGTGTTTACCTCAGTGTTTCGAAGGTAACGCCTGCCAGAATCATCTATGTAGTGTGCTTGTGGCAAACAGCCTAAATCTAAAATCACCTACAAAACAGCATAATGTGTTTTTGATCAGTATAGTAATTATCATAGCATGATAATAAACACAGCATAATAATTATCATAGCATGATAATAAACACAGCATAATAATTATCATGCATAAGCATTACTGTTAACCTATGAGATAACACGAATCTCAAATAATTATCAAGCCATAACATTACTGGTAACCTAAGTGATAATACGAAACCATCCTGTCATTTCGTGAAAAGCGTATCTACTGGAACATGTTTGTGGTAATTAGATAAATTTAGTCAGATTCTCACAATGACAATTTCCAGAACACTGATCATATTTTTCCAGCAAGAGACCTCTTTGACACCAGAATATTAGCAAAACAAAGGATGCCATCTTTTGTAGGCACATTTAAGCTGGTAAACTATAACGCTAGCAAATCAAGAACAGTTTATTAGGTGACAGTAAGATTGAAACATCACATATTGCTATTTACGAGATACAGAGAGTGAAACTAAAACCATCAAGGAGAAATCTGGTGAAAAAACACATATTCCATCCCTTTGTCAAAGAAAGTATTGTTGAGGATTTGGAGGAGATGTTCCCATCATTAGAAATAGATACCTCTACTAGTTGATCTTGGCTGGGGTCACACAAAAGTGTGTCCCGTAAGTCACATGGCAGAATCTGCAAAAAGAAGAAAAGAAAAATAAATCATTTTAAGTTCATCTTAAAGCATGATCTTCTATTACATAAAGCAAATATCTCAATAATACAACTGACACGAGATCAAAATCACAATATGCTAAATGACCCTCCAACACCAGCCACCAGCTATCCTGCCCTTTGTTTGGGAACAAATTACAAAGAAATGTAAAACAAATTTGCAACTGCAATGTACATAGCTCTCCAGAACTGAAATATAAACAAAAAGCCATAGTCTACACTGATATTAAGGGAGGTAAGATGGTTCTTGTGCAACACTCCTTGAAGCGTGTGACATTTTATTTCGTGCATACACTAAATTTTACCTCACAATTTTTTAAAAAAGGCTGAAAAGTCCAATCTTGAACAAGCAGTTACCTCATTTTATCTCCACTCTCCCTTTTTTTTTGAGATGGTAACAGATTTGTATTGATATCAAAAGAGCCTGTGGAGGACATAGTTACAAGGAAAGAAAGCTAAAAATCTTCACAAAAATTCTACTATAACTATAGAGACTCTAGGAATTGTAATATAATCTCAAGAGTCATTTATGTACCCCTGTTCACACCAAAAATGCAAAAGCAGAATACAATTATGCTTTATCTTCTGGATTGGGCTGCTTTTGCCTTCAAAACGTCTTGAATTCCTTTCCCTCCAGATAGTCCACCATATGCAGCCTGGGATCCTACTTAATTAATACTTTGAGCTTTTGTGCCTCCTCTTCTGCTCCATTCTCCCATTTTTGGTACACACTATCCCATGTTTATTTTTTATTCCTAATCTCCCATTATTAACTTTCTTGTAGACTTTTGTGTTTGATATAAGAAAAGTTCACTTTCTCATGAGGGTATATTTTCCCAGGGAACCAGTGCAACAAACTTCATAGGAAACACAGAAAATCTTAAGTACTCCACCACCTTTCCAAGCGAAAAAGCCCTGCAACAAGTAATGCCAGTACAACAACAATAACAACTACTACTACTACACCCTGATAAACTAATAGGAGTGGGCTACGCAAATCATTAATATCCATTTGGGTTTGGGCCAATTTCATTCAATTAATTTATCCTTAGGGACAAATTAGGGGTTCTTAAAATTGGGAATTCTGTAAACATCACTTATTCCTACACTAACATACAATTCTAACCAAACTAAAACACTCTTGTCAAACACTGGCCTTATGTAAGTATACCCAATAACACTAAATCTCAATCCAAACTTAATTGGTAATCCTATCTGATATGATCATCTAAGAAAAGCTTATAGAGAGGCTAACTTGCATCAGTTTTCAGAGTAGTTAAATGAATGATTTCTCCTTCAACTTCCCCTTAAACTTCAAAATCAAGCTGATATGTAAACAACATTGTCTTTTTTCCCTTTGTTCCCCTATTTCTAGGATCTTTACATCAGCACATTTTCTCTAACATTCTCAACAGACATCCTAATCCTAACCCTAACTTCTAAGTTCTAACAAGTTTCGCAGTATGTACACCCAATAGTGAGTGTCACATATCCTGGACTACAAGTTGAAACTTGCTCCCTCCACTACCAATCCTAAAAAGGGGTAAAAGGTTGAAACTTTAGAACTTTAGACACAATCAACTAATCAATTATACCTCAATCCCTAAGTATTCAGGTAAGTTACATGAAAATCCTCTATATCCATTCCGCTCTATTTGGACTATTCCAGCTCATTTCCTACTAGTACTTGTAAATCCCTAAAATATATGCAAACACACATTGCCAGAGTTGAATAACCAAAACACACAAAAACAGAAAACTTAAAGAGGAAAAGCACCTGAAAGAGGGCACTCATATCATCATCAGCATGACTATTACAGCACGAAAGGCTACTTCGGGCACGAAAACAACGGTAGCTAGCAGTCATCAATGGTGGATAATGCAATAAACTCATGAAACAACAAGATTTGCTTTTAATGGCTGGAGTAATAACACTAGTAACTACAGACATCAATAAACTAGACCTCATTTCGCCTAACAAGCTAAATTTTGAACACAATTCCTTACCACTATATTGTTCTTGGAGAAAATGATACACATTTTATATTATTACTATATATTTGGTTTCCTGCCCGCCGTCTCGAGCCCACATTTAAGCCCTGTCAAATAGGATTTTCTCCATATCAAGGCTCAAATCGGATCTCTCTTAGTTAAGGATGAATCAGTCCTACACCACTTAATTATGAGCTGAATTTCAACTTTTTTATTCTTTTTAACTCTTCTTCGAAGGTGATCCGTAATCTTAAAATTGAAGGTGAAAAATAGGCGTAAATTATAGTGTTACTATTATACACCGCCGCCCAGTCGCCAAATCGCGAAAACAGATTCTGTTAAGCGCACAGACTTCCAACAGAAGATACTCTGTCGGCCCATTTTTTACGCGCCCAGCACGTTCTCAACTCCCACTAACTTATATTCCTCCGTTATACTCCGTCACCGTTAAAAATCCTACGTGGCAGTACAGTTGTCATCACAGCCCCGTCATTTTAAACAAAAACTCTATATAAAAATCCCTTGCTATGCGTATCTTAGCACAACATCCGCCATTTTCTCTACCCTACGCATTCATTCGCCTTGAAGACCGGCCAACTCGCCGGAGTTTTCCCCGTCGAGTACGGGTCAACCACTTCCTTTTCTCCAGATTTAACAAACTTACCAGAAATTTCTCGAAAAACAGTCTGTTATATATTTTTATATATATATATATACAAACACATATATTCCTTCTTCGTTTTCATCAACGATACAGAGAGAAAACAGCACAGTGAAAGAGAAGAGAAGAGAAGAAAATATGAGTGTTGATTACTATAAGACACTGAAAGTGTCACGTAATGCGAGTGAAGAAGATTTGAAGAAATCGTATAAGAGATTGGCGATGAAATGGCATCCGGATAAGAATAGTGAGAATAAGAAGGAAGCTGAAGCGAAATTCAAGCAGATATCTGAGGCTTATGATGTGCTGAGTGATCCTCAGAAGCGTCAGATCTATGATATATATGGTGATGAGGCGCTGAAATCTGGTCAATTCGATCCATCCTCACCTAGTGATAGAAGAGGATTTAAGTTCAATTCGCGTGATGCGGAAGATATTTTCGCGGAATTTTTTGGTGGATCGGATGGGTATAGTAGGAGTACTGGTGGTACTGTACGGATTCGGAAAGCTGCGCCGGTGGAGAACAAGTTGCCGTGTAGCTTGGAGGAGTTATACAAGGGTTCTAAGAGGAAAATGAAGATTTCAAGGATTGTTCTTGATGGCTCTGGGTAAGTAAATACCTTACAGTATACAAACACCAGCTAATATTTCTGAATGACATCCTCTATCCATATTTGCTAAATTCTGTATTTTGGAATCTGTTATCTACTTATGTCAATAAGAAATTTACATTACTTTGCGGATTGTTTACATCTGGCCTAATGACGGGGATAATTCGAGTTGATAGTAGTGATTTGATCTTTTGTGTGGTGAATTTAGCAGAGATTGCCAAGTTAATCCTGTCCACCAAGGTTGGTTATAGTTGTCATATGAATCTGGATCCTTAGGAAGCTACTCCATGCCTCAACCACTAGGCCATCCCCTTGAAACTGTGCCTTTGAGATTGTCCCACTGTAATGTATCAGAACTGTTCATCGGTTATGCATGAATTATATAGAATGAGTGAATGATATTGCTGAGTCGAGGGAAAAATCTTCTTTGATTATCATTGGCAAAAGTACATTTAACTTAAATTATGTGTATTAGTTGGGATAGCAACGATGCACGAAGATAAATGGTTTGTGTAGTATGAAATTACAGAGAAGAAACAAGATAACAAATTCCAGAGTTGATGATACTTTTTTGAATGCGTAGTTCTGTAGATGTGATAGTTGGAACTAAGCCGAATGAGTTTGTCACTTTTTGACCATTTAAAATCAGCTCTTTTCATCAACCATTTGCTAACTTGTGACATCTAAGTTGTCCTTAATATGCTCTTACCATCTGCCTCTTGATAAAATGAGTGATAATTCTGATGTTAATCTAATTCCTTTGTGTGGACTGGTGGGAGATTGATCGCTTATTCATATCCCAATTTCCAACAGTGAGAGTCTTATTGGACATAACTTCTAAGAGTTACTTTTGAGCTATAACAGAGAATAGAACACTTGGTTTCAGAGAAAACCTTTTAGATATCTCTTCAAGCTCAACGAGGAAAACCATAATATGTTCTTTGAAGCTTTCATTTTGAAAATGATGGAATTTGAGGTTAGGTTGCGTGCACACCACCCTCCCTAGACCCCACTTGTGGGATTACACTAGGTATGTTGTTGTAAAATTGAAACTTTTTTGAGTTTGTGGACTCAAGAATGATTTTTTTTAAAATAATACAACATCTTTGTTGCTTATCAATCTGAATATAATTTGAGGTAGTGTTTTTCCTATGTTTTTACATACTTCCAGTTAGTTAGACTTAAATCTTCAGATGCAAGATTACTCTTTTGCTTTGAGGAATTACATATTGTTACTGTTACGGAACACGCGCTTCTGTCATCTATTATTACTTAAATCTTCCTATGCAACAATACTCTTTTGCTTTGAGGAATTACAAATTTTTACTGTTACAGAGCATCTGCTTCAATCCTCTATTATTACTAAACGAAAATTTTGGATCAGAGATATGATTTCAGGATCAAAGCTACTTTCCCTACAGAATATAAGTTTTTTAACATTGCTTAGTTATGATCAGTAGGGTCTAGGGAGGTAGATTAGTCATGCTGCATGTTCCATTTCCTGGTTGCAATGATATAGTTTCTGACAAAAAATACAGCTGATAGGAGGACAAATTTCCTGGCTGCTAAAGCAGTATTGCCTTTTTGGAGGGGAGGGGGTAACACAGAAATGACTTAACAGTAGAATTCTATGAACATGTGATTCTACCGTTGCATGTATTTTTAATATATAAGTTACAAATAATTAGTTTGCACTTAATGGTTCTAATACTGGTTCTTAGTCTCATCAGTTTTGTCTTCCGTGTATGAACTATATTTGCAGTAAGCCCACAACTATTGAAGAGGTCTTGGCAATACACATTAAACCTGGTTGGAAGAAAGGCACAAAAATTACTTTTCCAGAGAAAGGGAACCATGAGCCTGGAGCTGCACCTGGTGATCTTATCTTTGTAATAGATGAAAAGCCACATGACATTTTCAAGAGAGATGGGAATGATCTAGTGATCCATCAGAAAATCTCATTAGTAGATGCTCTCGCTGGGAAAACTATCAACCTGACTGCTTTGGATGGAAGGGAACTCACTATACCAATCACAGATGTTGTTAAACCAGGACATGAGCAGAAAATCCCAAATGAAGGAATGCCAATATCGAAAGAACCTGGAAAAAAAGGAAATTTGAGGATCAAGTTTGAGGTTAAATTCCCGTCAAGGCTTAGTTCAGATCAGAAACTTGATATCAGAAGAGTATTGGGCAGAACTGCCGACTACCATGGTTATACTTGAGATTTTACCAAGACTGATTGTTTATGTATATACTTGAAAAGCTTGCATAAGGTTTATGCTAGACATAAGACAGGAGAATTGTGCATAGTAGGATTACTGTTTTGACACGATGCCTCTCAAAGTTCACTTTTGTTTAGCACCATAAAAGGAGCTAATATAGCAGCTACTCCAGCTGCCCATATATAATTCTTACGTTGGAACACGTTAGCTAGTTTACTAGTTTTAATAACTCTGCTATTTTATTTAATTTGGAGGTAGATGCTATATATCAAGTAATTGGAGTTGGGAGTAGCTTGCTATCTTGTTCGAAATTGATTTTCATCTGTGGCTGCAGATTGTGGCAGACTAGTAATGAACCTATTCGTTTGTGTTTTTGACATTGGCTGTATGAAGCATCTTTTCATTCATATATTTGCTTTCTGTCCAGGTTTTGGCTTTTCAATTTGCTTGTTTACCCAGAAGAACGCAAAACCTTTTTTGTTAGTGTTGACATTTACACACACAGGGGAGGGGTCTTTGTTGTATAGAGAAAGATCCTACGAAACACAAAACAAGCAAGGCATCTTCTTATTCAAACCAAATACAACAATGGCAATAGTGCTATTTTTTAGTTTCTTAAGCTCTGTTTATTTCAATCTTTTTCTTCAGTCCATCTTTATCTGCTCCCACAAGTTGATCAACTAGTTTCCCTTGCTTTATCAGCACGAATGTTGGCATTGCTTGCACCCCAACGAATTAGTAACACACAAACAAAACAAAACTTGAAAGCAAAGTATATATAATAAAAGCTCATACATCCAGTTCATCGACATCAATCTTGATGAACTCGACGTCTGTATATGTAGGCTCCATGTGTCGACAAGGACCACACCATGAAGCTGTGAAGTCAATAACAATCTAGCAATCACAAGAAGAAGACTTGTATGAAATATCTTCTTTGAAATGTTTGAAGAAAAATCATGTAAAATGAATATTACCAATTTGTTTATTTGTTTCAAAGAATCAAAATGGATTTTCCATGTTGCTGAGGAATGGAAATGAATGACTTGATTCTTCATGGGTAGAGTTGATGCTAGTGCATTATTATTAGTTTGTTGCCAAGAAGAAGAAGAGTTGTTGGCACCCATTTTCTCAATAATTTTGAAGCAAAATTTTCTTTGCTTTTAGAACTTTGGATTAGTGGAAGAAATCACTTGGCTTACTATTTATACTTCTTGCTAATGTGAGGGAAAATATTATTCAAATTGAAGTAGAATATATTCTTTAGTCATTTGAGTTTTCCACTTTGGTACCTGCATTGGAGCTCCGAATAAAATCAGATGGTGCACTGCGGGATTTTATTCTGGGGGTGGTGCTGATTTCCTTCTTACCCAAGGCATATGTGATTGTTAGTGTTGAATAATCTTTGATCACTTGCAGAAAATTATAATCTAATGTTACTTTTGCTTTTTAGGTTGATGTTGTACTATACTATGGGGATCATTAGCACTTTATTCTCATACTCCAAATTATTGCTTAGCTCCTAATTGTTTATTTTACTATAGAGAAGCCTTAATAAGGTAATACTCCCTTTGTCTAACAATAGTTGTTCATTGTTGATTTTGCACAGGAACTAAGAAGTAGTAAATGATAGGAGTAATTTTACTAAATCACCTTTATTAAATATAAGTCATCTAAACATTGAAAAATGAATAATATTTAATAGCATGGGTAAAATAGACCATAAAATAATAAATTATTTATGAATTTTATAAGATGGACAAGTATTGTTGGACATCGTAAAATAATATAATGGACAAGTAAAAATAGACGGAGAGAGTAATATTCTAAAATTTTGAGAGGGCAAATTAATTAACTCTATCTCCATTAATTAAAGCAGTAGGTCTAAATTATATTTGCATGATGAAGGTTTAATATAATGTGTAACTAGATAGATTAATTCTCATTAACTTTGCATTTATAACTCATAAATAATTGGCATCTTACAACTTACAAGCAAGGCCTCAAAGAAGAAAGAAAACTAAATAATGATATTTATAAATTTAAAACCAGTGGGTGCAGCAGTTAGCAACATTAATGTACACAAAATAAGAAAATATGATTTTCCATATAATTTTAATGCATTAGTTTATATTGCTTGCTTCAATTAATAATCAGATGTTGTTGCTCTCAATTGCACATGCAAACATGTGATCGCTAAGTAATATAGTGACATTTCAATGAATTAGATTTATAAAAATCGTAAAATACGTTTCTGCTTTTAAATTCCAAAAGAATCATTTAGACCTCTGATTTTTAGTTCATTTTCTTTTCTTTTCTTTAGTAGTTTGATTGTGATTTTTTTTTCTATATTTCTTGAGTATGAATGAACGTGTGACTAGTTATAATTGATCTTATTGATAATACATAGAAAAACAAGTTAAATGTCAATCTCACAAGGACTTGATTTTATGATTTATTGAATTCAACTATTATCAATTAATCACATAAGTGTTTTTACCATAAGTTTTGATTTTTATTCAATAAATTACTGTAAAAAAAATGATTAATTACTCTAATTTACGCTAGCTAATATTGATATATAAGGATTTAACACAATATGAGATGATATTCCTAATTTACCCTTATTATTAATTAAAGTCATTTTCCTATTACATTTTTCAAGATATTGTATTTATTATATTCAAAGGCTGACATAGTAAAATTATCCTTCTATGTATAATTTTTTAAGAATTGCGTAAAGTCAATAGTGGACAAGTATTGATGAACAGAGCGAGTAGCATGAAGCCATGAAATAAATATCTAAATACACCTAACATCAATAAGAATTACTGCTTTTAGGAATCAAATACAACAATGATGTGTGCCACCATATCATGGTAATTAGATCGTCTAAATATATAAACATATGATTTATTTTGGATAATTATAAGGTGCAATTTATGTCTTGTCTCAATTTAATTACAATGGTTAAGTAATATAACCTGATGTAAGAATACTTATTATTAAGTGAAAATTTTTAGACAAAAGATGTGATTATGAGTTTGGCTCATTTACACATGTAAAAATAGCAGCACATGATTTGACGAAAATAAAATGATTTAGTTTAAGTGCTTATACTTAAATGAAAGAAATATTTCATTTTGAAAGTGGATTATTACCCGTTACGGATGTGGTGCAGCAAATGAAGTTGTTTCTCTCTTAATAAGAGGTTTTGAATTCTAGTCTTGGGAATGAAAAAATACATTGGTAAGCGCTTCTCCACGAATAAATCCCTACGTGGCGCAAATTTATAGTCAAACTCCAATATAGATATCGAACCCGGACGAAAATTTAAAAAAATGGATTATTGGTTTATTATAATATATATTACCCTTGGCCAGCACATTGTACAAATGGGTGGTAGTCCTATTTCTTTTTCTTGTGATTAAATGCTCCTCACTTTATTCCTTTGACCAATTTTGCAAATTAAGCCAACAACGTGATTCTCAATACTTATAATTAATTCCTCCATTTTATTTATGCAACTTCAAAATTAGCAACTTATTTATGAAAAATAGTTATAGTTTAAAAATATTACAAAAAAAATAATAATATATTATTTTATAGCAAACTTTTCCCCTCTCTCCCTCGTCTCTCCTCCCTCTCTCTTGCGGTCTTGCCCTCTCCTTTCTCTCTCTCTCTCTGTCTCTCTCTGTTTTTCTCTCTCCTGTCAATAAGAAGAAATTCATTCAAATATATTATGTATTAATTGTATTCAATCAAATATATGTGAGAGTTTAGTATTTTATTTCAGTTGTATTTGAAAACCTGTGTTTTGTATTTTTGTATGTACTTGTAGTCATACGAATATAATATGCATTCATCCTCTTTGTCAAATGTATTTGTATCTAATCAAAGAGAAGATGAATACAATTGTATTCGTTGTATTTCGAATACAATTGATACAAAATAAATAAAGTATACAATGCAAAATAAATACAAAATACAATTCGTTATACAAATACAAATGGTACTAAATAAATATATACAATGCAAAAATAAATACGAAATACAATTTTCTCTCCTCTCTCTCGATCTCACTCGCCTCTCTCCTCTTAATATGTATTCATTTTGATACAAATCAGTATGTATTTATATTTTTTTTCTCCAAAATCCGCGAATAAATACACTCTCTCCTCTCTCTTTCTCCCAGATATTGCTATCTCTTCTCTCCTCCCCTAACATTTTGCTATTATTTTTAATTAAGTGAATTATAGCTATAAAGTCCTATTTAAGGCCTAATATTTGTTATTTTGAATGTTTCCTTGATTTTTGCTTATTTGTTCGTAGAATTTTTTTTAAAATGGGCCGATATAACTTTAGTATGGACTCCTTTTTTTGATTTTGAATAAATGGGCTTTGAAATAATTATTTTATTTTTTTTGGGGGGGGGGGGCATTCGGCTTGAGAGTAAAGGGCCAAAAAGTTTGAAATGTTGAAAGGTATTTTGTGTATCGGAACCCGACATGAAAAATACTATAATCGATAAATCAATAACATTTTTTTTTATTTTGAACAATTCTACTTGACACAATTCATCTTTGGAATGTATTAAGGTAACTTTACAAGCTTTAGTTCTTAATGATCTGAGGATTTTTTAACGGATTAATCAATAAATAATACAATAGTAAATTATATTTATGTCATTCAATATATTGAATTCTTTACTTAAGATTTAGTTTCATACTTTCATTTATAATTGCCTCAAACTCTTAATTATTCTACAAAGTATCAATATTTTTTTGGAGCAAAAGATCTAATTTATCAAGTTATGTACATGATTAATTTGATTTGTCACCTTATTTCTAAGTGATTTTTCAAAATATATATATATATA